>PVKA01000721.1:43852-81705 GCA_004027165.1 Ctenomys sociabilis
AAAAAAAAAAAAAAAGAGAGAAGAGAAACAAATAGCAATGTGACAGTTTCAAAACCAGTTAGTGGGGCAGTTTCAATAATTAATACATTGCATATTATTGTCTTTGTAGTTATTCATGGTACAAAATTCAGCCATGATATCCTATCCACAAACACTATTAGGGTTCATCTTGATGGTGTAGAATTGGTAGGACTTTAGATCCACCCAAGGGCACATGGAGCACATTGCTAGGTGGGTCTGGGTGGGTGAAGGAAACACAGCCTCAGGGCCTCTGTCTGGCTCGTGGCCCCTCCTCTCTGGCACAATTCCCAGGAACCATGAAGGAGGCAACTTTGCTCCACCATGCACTTCTTCATGGTATCCCTGCCTCAGGAGGACAGCTATGGACTGAATCCCCTGAAAGTGCTTAAATTGCAAGTGTTGGATGTGGTGTCCAAGCAACAGGAATGTTACTAATGTAGTACGTTAGTCAGATTTCCATGATTATATAGCTGAGATGATCAAACCATAAAGAGAAGAGCTAGGGTCACAGAGTTAGATGTTTCAATCCATGATCAACAGGCCCCATTATTCTGGACTGTAAGGAGACAGCACATTATGATGAGAATTTCTACCATAGCAAAACTACTTACCTTATGTGCAGGAAGCAAAGGAGAAAGAAAAGGGGGCTGGGCTGGGTCTATCCTCTCCAAGAGCACTCAGTGATCTAAACATCTCTTATTGGTGCCACCTCCAGTCTCCCCCATGGCTCAGTATTGCCACCCCAGAACCAAGATGTTAATACAGGAGCATGTGGAGGACATGTACCTCATAGCATTGGCTGCCCTGCCTCGGTTTTTGCAGTCATGAAAAACATCAGGACTTGGTAGTTCTGTGTGAAAAGCAGTTCAGAACAGACTTGCTGCCTTTCTCAGAGCAGCTCTAGCCCGCATCTGACAGGACATCTGGAGGCCTGCTTGCTCATGAAGACTGTGGGGTAGAGAAGTTTTTGACAAGCTTGCTTTGTGGTACTAGAGATTTAGCACAGGGCCTTTATGCTGAACTACACCCCCAGCCTTTTAAAAACAATTTTTGAGATAGGGATGTTAAGTTGCTAAGTTCCCCAGGCTGGCTTGAACTCTCTATCCTCCTGCCTCACTCTCCAAGAGGGCTAAGGTTACAGGTATGTGCTTCCAAACCTGGATATCCTTGGTTTTCTTATTGCAAACCACATCATAGTAATGAATTAGATGCAACATCACTGTAACTTCCACTCTAGCCTCAATTAGATTTCAGCTGCCTCTAGACTGAACATTTTCTGGGGACTTTGGCTTACTCAGCACTGATAGACTCCCACCTGTGCCTTGCATGGCATGCCCATGCCCAGTTGTCTTTCTCTTGGGTGAGCACCTCTCCCAGATTCCAGGTTCAAACACGGCACAGACACACTCTGGGGTCCCCTCAAGGAAGGAGGGAGATGACAGCCACAGGCCTCCTGTACTTTCTCGTCAACAGTGCCAGGTGTACACAGAGTGTTTATCAGATGACAATGAAAGAAAGGGACTGAATGTCTGTAGCAGAAACCCCAGTGATACTCCTTCCCCTTCACTATTGCATCTTGCCTATTTCTTCTCTTTGGCTTCTTTTTTATTTTATTTTTTTTTTCTTTTCGGTGGAACCAGGGATTGAACTCAGACCCTTGTGCTTGTCAGGGAAGTGCTTATTCTTATTCTATTAAGCCATCTCCCCAGCCCCATTAACTATATTTTATTAACTTAAAAAACAAGTTTTGTTCTTGTTGTTTGGTGGAATCAGGGATTGAACTCAGACCCTTGTGCTTGTCAGGGAAGCACTTATTCTACTAAGCCATCTCCCCAGCCCCATTAACTATATTTTATTAACTTAGAAAACAAGTTTTTGTTGTTGTTATTGTTGTTGTTGTTGTTGTTGTTGTTTGGTGGACCCAGGGATTGAACTCAGGCCCTTGCACTTGCCAGGGAAGCGCTTACTCTACTGAGCCATCTCCCTGGCATGGCTTCTTGAGGTCACCTTCTAAACAAATCATCCTGATATTAGTGTTTAATCCAACTGTCTTCAGGGCTCAGATGGGAAACTGGAGGTACCCAATTTTGGCTCAATACTTCCTGGCTTGTGGGTGTTCTATGCCTCTGAAAACCATCACAAAGTGGGAAAATAATACATTAACATACTTGATTCTGGAAAGGCATCAGATGCCTAAGGAGTTCAGCTCTCCAGGAGAAAAAGAAACTACAATAATACCTTCATAAACTTAGGCTCTCATGGGAGAAATTTTATTGTATTCACTTTCCCTTCTCACCAGAAGGGAGCGAGGGAGGTTGAGAAACATAAAGGAAAAAGCACATATGAGCCAGTCATATCAGGTTCAGTGTCCATAAAACAGCACAATAGTATAGTATATCAGTCAGAGTAAGCTCTGTTATGCTGTACAATATTTTCATATGGAACATGTCAGTGGCTACACTTCTACTTCTCTTTACAATGGGTATCGATGAAGGGTAATTGAGGAAATTGGTTCTGAGCTGTTTACAACCAAGACCAGGCTCAAGATGTGGTCACTATCTGATCCACAACCATGATTGGCAGGGGAGAAATTTTGATCATTTTTCCTGGATCTCAAATTTTCTACTCAAAAATAACATCTGTCACTTCAGCACATGTTGACCAAACCAGTCACTTGGCCACCTATAAAGAATTCAAGAAGTACAGTCTTTCTAGAGGAGGAGTACTGGCAATTCTTGGTGAAGGATGCTGCTTATTATTCCAAGACTTATTTGGAAATATCTGCAGATGAGGACATTATTAAAGGATTTCCAGAGCACAGACAATGCCAAGTCAATATCTCAGTAACTTTCTCAATGCTAGAACAAAATACTCAACACTTTCAAGTTAAAGAAATTGAGTGGAAAGGGCCAAGGAGTTGCCTCAGTGGAATAAGTGCTTCCCTGGCAAGCTCAAGCACCTGAGTTCAATCCCTGATTCTGTCAAAATAAAGAAAGAAAGAAAAAGAAAGCAAGCAGGTAGAAGTTTAAGCCCACAGCCCACTGGCTCCAATGAAAGGCAACATGATGGAGGAAAAACAGCTCATAGCAGGGTAGGCAGGAGGCAACCAAACAGAAGAGTTTCCTTTGGCTCCATTCAGGCCAGGAGCTTATTGTTTGGTTACACCCACACCAAGTATGATCCTTTGGTCTTCAAAACTACATTCATTTTGCATTCTCACCTTGACTAACTATATATGCTGATACCTGTGAAATAAGCAGCTGCCCTGAAGATACCAGTGTGTAATACTAGAGTCATGCACGGAATGCCTGTCATTCTGGTCTTCTAAATACATACTGCTTGTCATGTCATAGCAATTACTACCATACTGTCTCTTAAGTAAAAAGTTTGTATTTTTTCATTTTTATTTTTAATAATTTTATTGAGAAACAACAATGAGTTTCAAAACCAATTAGTAGGACAGTTTCAATAAAAAATATGTTGCATATTGTTGACTTAGTGGTTATTCGTTGTACAAGAAGCAGACATGATATCCTGTCCATAAACACTATTAGAACAGATCTTTTTATTCATTGCATTAAGAGAAAGTAGCTGTATATCTATCCTATTGTGAATATACAGATACAAAATGGTCATTCATTTGTATCCCACTTTTGTTTAGTTTTGTCAGAGATGGGTATTCCATTGTCATTTAAATATTGTAGGTGTGTAAATTCAGCAAAATATTCCAATATGGTCCAGTAGTCCATAATAGGTCCTATGGGTAATCCATAGGACTGGCAATGTTGAAATTTGTTGACTTGAGCCATTTACAATTCAGGCTATTAATATAGCTTTATTTTTTATACTTCATTGTTATACTTTTCTGATGGATAGTAAGGACCAAGTTGAAGCAAGACCTGTACAACAAGAAATGAAACTTTTTTATCTGCCAAGGTCAGTCAATTCCACTCAGAATTTATCTCAAAACCCTGTACCATGGTTTGTAGATCCTTTATCAGTGTGAGCCATGTGGATGAGTCACAGACATTGCTTGACCAGTTTGCTCTCTGTGAAAGCCTGAGAGAATGTTTATTCTCTATGTGACTCTCCTTAGGCATACTCTGTATCATCAATCACATTCCTTTGTGGCCCCATAATGTCATTGATTAGAAAAGTTGGGACACAACTGAGTTACAAGATGTTACAGTACAGGTTCTCCTATGTCCTGAGTCCTCACTGATCTTGAAAGGTAAGAGCCAAAATGTTGGCTGTCCTTGTAGTGCTTCTTTTTCTCTAATTTTTGGTCTGCCAACTTATGTTGCTAACCCTCCAGAGGAGAAGCTTATTATTACCCTAAAACATATGCAACTGGGTTTTTACCTAACTATCTGTCTGAATATCAAACATCTTAGGCATAACATACAACAGGTATTTTTCATCAAGTATTGATATGCTAAAATTTAATTTCCTACAGAATATGAAGAAAAAATTTAAAAATAGAAAATATTTTTTAAAATATGAATAAACAAAATCTATGGTTAGATTTCTAAATCTCTGTGTAAAAATATGTATTTGTTTATTCCTTGTTTTTCTTTATTTTTCTTCATATTCTGTAGGGCTTTAAAGTTTAACATTTCAATACTTGATGGAAAATACCTGTTCCATGGTATGTCTAAGGTGTTTGATATTCAGACAAATAGTGAGGTTAAGCTCAACTGCCTATGTTGTAGGGTAATAATATCAATCAGCTTTTGGGAGGTCAACAGCTTAAGTTTTCAGACCAAAGATTAGAGTAAAAGAAGGGCTGCAAGGACAACCAACATTTTGGCTCTTGCCTTTCAAGGTCAGTGAGGACTCAGGACATAGGAGAACCTGTACTGTAACATCCTGTATCTCAGTTGTATCCCAAATTTTCTGATTAAGGAGAATATAGGGTCACAGAGGATAGTGATTAATGATGTAGAGTGTGGCTAAGGATAGTCTAATGGAGAGTAAACGTTCCTTCAGGCTTTCATAGAGAGCAAATTGGTCAATGGCTGTGACTCATCCAGATGGCTTACATTGACAAAGGATCTACAAACTGTGGTACAGAGTTTCAAGGTAAATTCTGACAGGACTTGTGTGACCTTGGCAAGTACAAAAGTTATATTTCTTGATATATAGGTCTTGCTTCATCTTGATCCTAACCATCCAGCAGAAAAGTATAAAAATAAAGCCATATTAATAGGCTGAGTTGTAAAAGGCTCAAGTCATCAACTTCTGACATTGACAGTCCTATGGATAACCCACTACTGTTATGGACTACTGGACTATATTGAAATATTTTGCTGAATTCATGCACCTACAATATTAAAATGGCAATGGATTTTGTACTAGAGTTGGAGATATTTTGCAGTTTAATGCAGATGTCCCACTGAAAGCAACTCAAATATTAACAATTATTCAGACTAAAACAGAAAAAAAAAAAAGTGCCACAGCATCAGAGCCACTTTGGAATTCTTATCTTGCCACAGATTTCTTGGCATCCTGGAAGTGGAACTGTGGTACTTAACAATTGCTCTCTGAATTTTTGTCTTTCTTTTTCCCATCCCATTGTATCTCCTTTTTGTAACTTTTGGAATGGGAATGCATATCTTGTTCTATTGAGTGCTAAAGGTGTTTAGCATACTTTTATTTGTACAGAGGCCCACAGCTATGAGTTTGTCTTAAATCTCAGAGGAGTCTTTGGACTTGGAGTCTTCAGTAGTGCTGAAGCTGTTAGACCTTTGAAGCTCTTAGAGATGGATAAAACGCCTTTTGCATAAAGGGACATGCATGAGCCCTTGGGAGACAGGGTCAGAATGTTACAGCTTGTGTCTACATAGCCTTCGAAAGCCTCATGCGGTCATTGATAAAACTTTTTCAGAGGTGGTGTATCTATAATATGTATGTGAAATAAACCTTTTCTCCTTTAACTTTGGTGTTGGATATTTTGAGTCAGCTACCAGAGACAAGCAACTAAGACATTTTGATTATACATTTAAGACACTCAACTTTTAATTCAAGAACTTCAGTCATTTGTGTTCTATAATCCTACAAAGCTCTCTATTTTGGAATCATAGTTTTGCCACTTTTGAGTGACTTTATGCACCTTCTTTGGTGTTGAGAAGAAGCACCATGTCCCCATCACAGAAAGCTAATTCCATAGTTCCCCTTGGAGTGTCACGCCTAAAAGCAAAACCATTTTGGAAGGAGGAGGAAACAAATGAAAATTAGATAGCTAAGAAGGTCAGAGTGAAGACATAGTGGAGGATGCATCTGTCCTAACGTCTCCTGTTCAGTGTGAGGTAACTGGAAAAGCCAGGTGACCTCACCAGGTGCTGTTGCATCAGAGACCCTGAGACATGCAGAGCAGCCTTGTCACAGGGCTTTGGTGTCTGTGTATTTTGACATATAGATGGGAGGCCAGCTTAGGGTTCAGTGGCTCCTCCTGCACATAGTGATGATGCCAAGGCAAGAGAGGAGCCAGGCTGGTGCTCAGAAGACAAAAGAGTTGTTCAGCCAGAGACAAGAAGTCTCCCTGTCCAGCACACCTGTACAGCACTGAGAGATGTCTTCTCATCCAGACCAAGAAGCATCATAGGATCCCTGAGCCTCTTTCCTGTCTACTTGACCTTAGGATACCCATTCTCTGACCCCATCTACTGTGATTCAAGATGTAATCTGAGGATGGGCGTGGTGAGGACCTTCATGGAAGAAAAACAGCCTTTTGGTTTGTTTGTTCCTTGTTTAATAGAAAAAGGGGTTTCTTCCTATGTTCCAGCCAGAAAAACACAGCTATCTCTCTGGAATCCACAATTAGAATGGAAAGAGCTTTCCCCTCCTCCAGTCACCCAGGCCTGGCCTCTGACCTCTCTACACACTGGCACCCGATCTCTGCACTGGCGCTTGGCACCTGTCATGGAGTGGAAATCACAAAGGAGGTAGAGTAGAGGATGGCCAGGAGCCCTCCGGGGCTACTGAAGTGACATGCTGTGCTATGATGGCACCCTAATTTGTTCCAGTTTGGGGTGCTTTCTAAAATGTAATGCCTTATCCTCTACACTAGGAACTCCTGACTCCGTTCTCACATAGAGAAAGAACCCTTACAGACAGATACCGCGTCTTTCCTCTGACCTCTTCCTGTGACTTCCCAGGAGCTGGCTAGTGCCCACGACTCAGGACACACCAGGGCAGACACTACTGCTCTCAACTCCTGTGAATGTCACAGAAGGTCATTAGGTCCTTTCACAACAGCTCATGTGTTTCCAGCATTTCCTACCTGCCACGTTTCTTCAACTTCCTCTTACAGCTTCTTACTTTCTTCTCATTGCTGAGACAAAATACATGATGCCCAAAATTAAGGGAAAGAAAAGTTTATGTAGCACACAGTTTGTGGAGGTTTTAGTGGGTAATCAGCTGGCTCCAAGACAGGTTAGCCAATCACAGGGGCAAAAGTTCATGGCCATAGAGGGAACAGGGCTCCTTTCCTCCCTTACCTTGTGTGCAGGCTGCACCCACATCATCTTTGGGTCTTCCTCTACCACAAGTTCAGCATGTTTACAAAGTCAGGAGCTTGGCCCCCACCTGATCAGGTTATCATTTAGATAACCTTCTGAACTTCTCAAGTTGACACAGTGTGTCACCCAGGACACCTGATATTCAGAATAACACCAGGAGGCTATCGTCCAATAGGATTCACAGGCTCACTTGAAAAACAGGTCCTCTGAAGAACAGCCAGCAAGTCCTTTCCCTGAGGCCAGACCCCAGGAGGTATGGGAGGGACTCAAACCTAGTGACCTGCCTTCACACCCTGACTGGAGCCCTGCCTTCCCACATGCTCAATTTTGTTATCCATCTGGCCTCACGCTTTCTAGATGATCCCTTTTGTGGCCCCTTTTCTTTTCCTGCAGCAAATGCCTGTCTCCCTCCTCAGTTTATACGGCTCTATTTTGAGGCCGCTGCTCTCCATGTGCAATCATGGCCTTTCCTTATCCCTCTGAATAAAAGCCTGGGGCTAGGAATGGGGAGAGAATCACCAGAGTGGTGGGAATGGGTGAGCTCTGAGGCGGATAGGCCAGGAGCTCTGCTGAGG
Organism: Ctenomys sociabilis; assembly: GCA_004027165.1. Classification (NCBI taxonomy): domain Eukaryota; kingdom Metazoa; phylum Chordata; class Mammalia; order Rodentia; family Ctenomyidae; genus Ctenomys; species Ctenomys sociabilis. Next base: position 51,969 of record PVKA01000721.1, read on the forward strand.
CACAGGTGTGGAGCTCGGACTCCATCTCGTCCAAGCAGCAGGCCTGCTACACTATGGAGGCAGCCCTCTGCCCTACAAATGCTTTCCCATCTAGCCTTCTTGGAATTTTCATTTCATGCAAGAACTCTTCTTAAATGCTTGGTCAAAGAAAGAAATGATAACCATGATCACCAGGGTGTGAGAACAAATACATTTCATTTGACTATAGAAATAAGAAAACCCTGGGCTAAGGAGATAGATCAGTGGTCTAAGCCCCTGCCTCATAAGGACAATGACCTAAATTCAATCCCCAGTACTGCATGGCATGCTGGCCTTGATACCCAGAGCACACTGCGCCAGCTCTGTGATCTCAGAGCTGGGAGACTGAGACAGAAAGATCACTACAAGTCTGAACTGCATAGCAAGATCCTGTAATAAATAAATTAAATTAAATTTTTTAAAAATAAGAAAACCTAAATCACCTCCACCTAAAAAGTATTCTCCCATCTTCTTCTGATGTAGCCTCCTGTGTGTCTGAACTCTGGACCAGGAATAGGGGAAAGTCCCAGACAATTCCTGGCTGCACTCGCCCTGGTCCTCATGTCTCCCCAGAGAAGCCTGGATCCTGGCAAGAATTCTCCCTGCTGCAGCTTCAGTTCCTTATCTGTCAGATGGTGAGATGCAATGCCTGCCCTGAGTGCGCTCGTGACCATAAGTCCCATATGCTGTGCCAGTCTCCAGAGGCCTGGACCTGATTGCCGAGTTAAGATCAAAATGGATCTTGAGAATGAATATATTCTCTGAGCCCAAATTTGTCAAATTCATGCTACCATGTGTTGGTTTAGATGCTTCCCAGGAAAGGAATCCATCTCTTTATTCAGGGTCTGTACAAATACAAGAAGGCAAACACTCATGTAACCAGTGCTCAGGCCCAAGGAGACTTGCCTGGCCACTTCGGACACAGCCAGACAACTCTTGGTAAGGCTGCTGGATACCTTGCCTATAGATAAAGGCTCAGGCTGATGACAAACAATAAAACACAACAAATGTAATCACAACTCCCGCTATTAGCATGCCTCCCATATGCAGGTCCCACACATACCTCACTACTCATCCCAAGAAATCTTTTATGCTCCTCACTGAGAGGAATGAGGAATTATAGCCCATTTGCTTTACTCCTGGAAAAGTGGTTAGACCCAGGGTCCTACAGGCACTTGTGTGGGACCATGCAACCTGCTAAGCCACAGGACCTGGTCTCTGTGTTAGGTCCTGCTACCTTGGACCCCACTGCATCAGTTCCTTCTCATCAGGAACCACAGCTCATGCTGCAGCACTGCGACCATAACACACAGGGCAAGTGGCCCTCCCACTGCCCAGCAGCCCAGTGGGAGAAATGTGCCAGCCGAGGTCTGCAAAATGCTGGGGTCAGTTCTAACACGTTCTCCCCATGGCTGCAGTGGAGTCTCCCAGAAGAACAGGGCCTAGTAACAGACACAAGTAGAGAGGAGGAGACAGGCCTGGGAGATCAGAGAGGGCCGAGAACAAGGTGTCTTGGCTTGGCAGCCTTTGAAACTTCCTCAGCCCTGATGAAGCCTAGTGAAGCCTAGAGGTGGGTCCCTACTGAAGCCATGGGTGGTCTGTAGGGAGGCCTTGGAGGACAAAGCTCTTCTAGGAGCTTTGACTGTCACCAGTGTGTGCACTCACTGCTTGGACACTTAGTGTTCTTCTGTTACATGAAGGTCTCGAGGCCCTAGAACAGGGACTGGCAGAGAGTAGGTAACCAGCAATACCCATCAGTAAATATACTATGAATACAGGAATGAAAGAGGAAATGCTAATGAGACTCAGATGAGAGCAAAATATGATGGCAGCCAGAGCTAAAGCTCCAAAGTGGAGCCCAAAGGTATCATCTCATGACTCGTGAAAGACCCTAACTAGGGGAGCAGAAAGTTAAGATGCTTTGAGCCCCATGCCAGAGGCGTGGAAACAGAGAGAAAGAGACAGACCATGGGCTTCTGAGATTGAGCAGTGAGAATCAAGATGAAAATCTTCAGTAGACTCCAGGGTTGATGCTATGAAGGTCCCACTGCACAGATGGATACAGTGAGGTTTTTCCAAGATTCTACAAGACGTTGGTGGCATGTAGGAGATTAGTTCAGGTTGTCCCATTTTATGTTGTGTTTTCTGGGCTCCTGGCACATGCCAGGCACAGTTTTGGTCCCAGGAGAAGGCACAGATATGAAGACCATGAGGCCTCTGGCCCGTGCAGCCTCAGCTTCTCCTAGGATGCAGACCCATTTTCCTGTGAGCACACTGAAGTGCAAAGCTCCTGCCTGATGGCAGCATTAGGACTTTGGGATCAGAAAGAGAGTGTCCATTAGGACTTCTTGGAGTGAACAATGTGCCCTCACCCGAGCTTATGTGAGATCTAAAATCACAAAAGGCATTTTAGGGGAAGAGGCACCAAAGAGACCTGGGCACACAGGGAGTGGTCCTTATGTTGTCATCTTCTTGTAACACCCAGAAATCTGCACATGAAGAAAAGCAAATGCATAACAGAGGAAAGCCAGTCACTCCCCTCGCTTCCCTATCTAACTCCTCAAGGGCATCTGCCCTTTCCCTCAGTGAACAACAGATGACACTTGCCCCTAGCTGGCCAATTGTTTGACTTTGTCCCTTACAGATCTGAAAGCAAATTCACTCTGGAGTGATGTCATTGTTAGAGAATGCAGGAAATAGAATCAGGCAGTGATAGTGATAGGGATAGAGGAGGGGTCATTCACTGCCTTAGAGGTAAAAACAGGATGTGAGGCAGGGTAAAATAGGAAAACTGAAACAGACCCCTGGGCACAGGGCAGCCAGGACATATGAAGGGCAACAACGGTTACTGGCCAGTCCTCAGTAATCAGGCAGTTTTTTTTTTTTCTTTTTTAATTTTCTTTTTTTTTATTTTATTGAAGTACAAATGTCAATCAGACAGTTTCAAGACACCTTAGCAATACAGATTCAACAAATTAATACATTGCAAACTGTTTTCATAATGTTTTGGTATTGTACAAGGTGCATACATGATATTATATTTGCAGATATTATTTTAGCAGATATCTCTTATCAGTGAATTAAGAGTGTAGCTGCTTACTTATTTTTTATACCTAAATTATATCAAAAATTCAATAATTATTTTCCTAGTGGATGACCATAGTACTAGAAGCCGACATAATATCCTGTCCAACCACCATTAGTGCAGATCTTGCCTCTCATAGAATTATGTAGAAGCACAGCGTTATCTATCCCAACTGTACTGCCTATACACATACATCATGATTTTTTCTTTCTACACACCTTCCTTTGTCTACATCTGTCAAAAGGGGCACTCCATTGACATTCAACTAACTTAGGTGCTTGAACTCGACACCACAATCCAACACAGTCCAGCATTCTACAACCATAGTGAGTTATTCAAAGAAATTGTCAACCATAGCCATTTACAGCTCAGCTTCATATTATGGCCTCACGAGGTATACTTCATTTTTATACTTTTCTGCTGGATGGTTAAGACCTAGGTAGATCAAGACTTATATACCAACACATGAACTTTATATTTCCTATGTGGTCAGTGAAGTCCTCTCAGGGTTTATCTTGTAGTCCTGTACATTATTCTGTAGATCTTTTGTCTGTGTCATCCATGTGGATGAGTCACGGCCAATGCTTGACCAGTTTGCTCTCTGTGAGAGCCTGAGAGAAAGTTTTCTCTTCATGCAACTCTCCCCAGGCACACTATAGAACTTCAATCTCTTTCCTCTGTGGCTCCATAATCTCCTTGTTCAGAAAATTTGGAGCTCACCTGAGTTTCATGATGTTGCAGTACAGGTTCTCCTATGTCCTGAGTCTTTGCTGACCTTGAAAGGCTAGGGCCAAAATGTTGGCTGGCCTTGTGGCTCTTCTATTTCTCCAACTTTGATCTGTGAACTTAGGTTGTTAACCAACCAGAAGAAAAGCTGATTAGTATCCTGCAGCATATCAGGCAGTTTTTACACAGCTTCTAGAAGAAAGGGGAAGACCTCCACCAGCATCCAAACTGAGGAACCTGAAACTGACTCAGTGTTTCTCTCTCGTTTCCTGGCCACCTGCTGTGAGCCAGGTGCTTCTATGAGAATGAAGTCCACAGCAATCATGGTCCACATGCTACCCTTTTGTGTCCTTCTGCTTCCCATGAGGTTCATTTGGAATCCATGACCACATGACACAAGGTTCTTCTCCCTCTCTGGCCTCCTTCCTCTTTCACTTACCCTTCATTCCAGCGATGGTCCTCTGTTCCCCTTTTACCCTGAACCCCTGCCTCATCTATGGCTCCCTAGTAGAATTGGGAAGCAGCAGTATTTCAATTCCCATGAAATAGCCCCAATCTTTTCTCACTTTCTACTCAACCCCATGCTCTCCAGCCTGGAACCCATTTACCATCCCATCTGGACTTCCTGGAAAACTCAGAGAATTCCAGCTGAGGTCACCAACTGAGGAAAGCTGCCTGTGATAAAGTCATCATCCGTCATCATTTTAAACCTTCTCACATTCCTCAAATCCTCACTTTTGTTCTCTTAGGCACCTAAGCCAATGCCTATTGTATTCTAGCCCTCCTCTGTGTCCTAATCACTTCTAGGAACCCCTCAAGGCTTAAGGATACAAACACATTCCAGAGTTCAAGTTTCTGAGGTAAAATGTTGCAGTTCCTGAAGTAAAATTTGCATATAACTTTTCCCATACTTTAAGTCACCTTTAGAATTCTTATAACACATAAAATAATGCAAATGCTATGTAAATAGTTATTTCACTGTGTTGTTTAGGGAATAATGACAAGAAAAATTTGCATGTTCAATAAAGATCCTTTTTTCCCAAATACTTTCAACTCATGCTTGGTTGAATCCAGACACAGCATCAGTAGAAACAGAGAGCTGCCTGCTCCCTTAGGATTGCTAAAATTACCTGCTCAGTATTGTGATAACCATGCTTTTCAACTTAGGGCAATTGTGTTTTTCAGACGACCTTTGGCATTTGGTAGGGCAGGTTTTGATAGTAGACCGAGACCAGGGGATGCTGCTAACATCGGACCATGCCCAATATCCTCCCAGCCCGGAACACAGAATTCACTCGCCCCAAGTGCCAACAGTGCGAGGCTGAGGGGTCTCATTCCTGATGGCATGTACTGCAGAGAATGTAAAGCCCAGCTGCTCATCCTCTGTACATCCCACATGCCTAACTCAAAGCCTATGCAGAAGAGGTGCCTCCTGCACTTCTGCTGGAGGTAAACATGCTTCTCAGCGGATAAATTCTTACTAGTCTGAAACATCACTGATAGGTTCTGGCCCTAGTGTGAACTGCTGAATCATATGGTGGTCATCCAGTACGACTGAAGCCCTTGAAGCAATAGCCCATCTTCCTCAAAACCACCTCCCCACTTCTCCTCCAACTCAGCCCAGGATTCCCTTTCACCCTTCCCAGCATCTCAGGGAAGACCCCCAAGCAGCTCATCAGGTATATCTAAACAAGCCCCTCAAGCTCCACCCCTGGAAAAAGGCCATAAAAGCCCCAGCCTCCCTTTGTTCAATCCAGAGAATCCCTCACCTTCCCCAGGTTCTATGTCCTCAAAAATAATAAAGCCACTTTCCCTTTTTTTCTTCTGCCTGTTTCTCTGCTGCAACGGGCACCTGATAAAAACCTATCAATCACCTACACAAAGCATGTCCTCAAGCCCAGTGCTCGTGGAAACATACCTGCACACACAAGCACAATAGGCACACAGGGACATGCACACAGGACAGATGCTCACACACATGTACTCGGTGCCTATTGCCAACTTCCTGAAATCCACTTGACTCTGGTTACCCGGTCTGCAATTCACCTGAACTTCAGCAGCCTCTTTGCGTTGCTCCAGGGGGAACAACCTCAGCACAAAAACCCTCACACCCACCCCAGCAGTCACATTCAGTGCTCTCTGAAATTAATTTCATTGACCAGGTACATTTTTCTGTTGTGGCTCAATTATTAAATAAGCAGAAAAACCTGCAGCCCCCCCGCAAAAAAAAATTCTTAAATTACACACAGGAAAAGCAACTCAGAGTGAAATGCCAGTTTTGACAGTACCCTAAGGGCCCTGAAGCTCCTTGGTAAATCTAGCTGGTTAGTGGGTAAGAGTGGAGTGCCTGGGACTGGGGACAGTGCCAGCCCTGCAGGCAACAGGAGACTCCAGGGGCAACCAGGGGAAAGGGCTGGGAGACAAAGCTGCCCCTACTTTCTTCCATGCCATTGCAACCAGCTCTCTGGTCAAAACAGCAAATGGGTGTTTTTAGACAGAACAAGATAAAGTTCTCTACTAGTCAGAAATTGGTATTCAGAAAAACTGGCATCGTGGAGGTGTAGCTTCAGAAGCCTTTCTATACATTTTTGCACCATTGTACTTGCAAGAAAGGCCTTTGCTACCCGGGGTCCTAACTGCTTTATTTGTATTTCACATGGTCCTCCAAGGTCTCACCCATTCCTGTAAGGACCTGTTGTCATTTGCATTTCATTAAACTTCTGTTTTGTATGCTAACTCAGGTACAGATTCTAGCTTATTTTAAGTTAACTATGCAGGCCTTGAGGCCTATCTTTCCAACATTTCCTATCTCCTGGCTTTACCGTCACCTCTACAAAAATAGACAGTCAAGAGGAGGAAGAACCCGGAGGGGAGGTGCCACTAATGTTTTCCATGCCAACTTCCTGGAAAAGAGGAACAGGAAGACAGTGCCATACCCCAACTCTTCCCTTCAAGAGCCAAAGCAAGACACAACTGGAATCACCGCTCCCCTACTCAGATGCCCTCTTAGTCCTTCCAGGTCAGGAGTCCTCGGCACAGAGTTCCAGGCACAGAGTCCTCAGCAGTTTATTATCTTGCAGGCATCTCCGTTATTCATTCCCTCCCTCGAGGCTGTGTCTTATTCCCAGGAATCCTGTGATTTCCATAGCCCTGTGGTGAAGGAGCAGAGCCAGGAGTGACTCAGTGAGCTACAAGCAGATGTGTGTGTCCAGTTTCAAGCCAAAGCAGGCAAAGGGCAAAGGCTAAGTGACAAACACTCATGTTTGTTGTGTTCAAGACACCGGATTTAAAGAAACATAAAGTACATGTGTTGGTATATAGGTCTTGCTCTATCTAGGTCTTAACCATCCAGCAGAAAAGTATAAAAATGAAGTATACACCGTGGGGCCATAATAATAAGTTGAGCTGTAAATGGCTATGGTCGACAACTTCTTCGGATAACTCATTATTGTTGTCGAATGCTAGACTGTGTTGGATTGTGTTGTCGAGTTCAGGCAACTAAATTACTTGAATGACAATGGAGTGCCCATCTTTGACAGGTGTAGACAAAGGAAGGGGTATAGAAAGGAAGAATCATTATGTGTGTGTATGGACAGTACAGTTAGGATAGATACACCGTGCTTCTACATAATTCTATGGGAGGCAAGATTTGCACTAATGGTGATTAGACAGGATATTATGTCGGCTTCTAGTGCTATGGACAACCACTAGGAAAATATCAAGGTAGAAAGTATTAATTATTGAATCTTTGATGTGACTCATGTATAAAAAATAAGAAACGCAAACACTTTCTTAATTTACTGATAAGAGATATACAGTACAATAATGTCTGTAAGTATAATATCATGTATGCACCTTATATGATACCAAAACATTATGAAAACAGTTTGCAATGTATTAACTTATCAAATCTATCTTGTCAAGGTATCTTAAAATGTCTCATTTATATTTGTACTTCAATAAAACAAAAATTAAAAAAATAAAAGAAAAGAAAAAGACACCAGATTTATTCAACAACACTAGCACTAACCAAGCCAGAAATGCCAAATTCAGAGTGCTTGAGAGGTCCCTGTGTGCAGCTGCGGAGGAGCAGCACAATCCTGTAGGACACATGGAGGGCTATGTCCCACAGCACAGAAGGGTGACGATGGCAGCCGACACTTCATCATCTACCTCAAGCCTATTGGAGAGGATTTTACGATGCATCCAACACAAAGAAAGGATAAACATTCAAGACGTTAACTATGCCAGTTATCTTAATATGATCAATACACTTGGTGCACATCTTTTAAAAAATCATGTATTTATTTATTTATTTGTTTATTTGATTCAGAGTCTCACTACCAAGCTCAAACTCAAGGGATCCTCCTGTCTCAGCCTCTGCAGAACTGGGATTACAGGAGTGTACCACCACATCTGGTTTCTGTGGCCACCTTGGTGCCAGGCCAGCATGGAACATAGTACTGGATGTCAAACCCGGGTTCTTGTGCTTGCTAGGCAGGCGCTTAGACCACTGAGCTATCTCCCCAGCCTGTACACATGTCTTGAGATAGAACTCTGTTATATAGACATGTCTATTTATATGTGTCAATTAGTTGAACATTTTAAAAGTAAAAATGGTGAAAATCATCACCAACATCCTGAATTTCTATGTTCTTTGTTTGGTTTTGCACTGAAAAAAAAACTAATGAAATCCTTGTTTCTGAATATTATCTGAAAATAAAACTGTTTTGTGTAATCTTCCACCTAAGACTACCATCGGTCTCTATTAGCTGTGCTTTAAGTTAGTACATATACAAATGCACAATTTCAGTCCCACAGTTGAGCATTACATTTGAAACATACCAGAAAGTACTATGCTGAATTATTCCATTGGCACTTTGTGTTCTCCACATTCTCATTCACTCTTTTCAGTTGGGAACAATCACTCACTGCTGCCCTATCCTCATACTTTCACCTCCAGATGAAACAGGATAGGCCACATGTGATCAGCACGACCACTCAGGTGAGGCTGGGGGACAGATACTGATAGGTTCCAGCCCACGTACAGGCTGTTAAATTATTATGGCCCTGATTCAACATGGCTGAATCCCAAGAGCAACAGTTCATCTTCCCAGAAACCACCTCTTCCTTCACCCCTACCCCCACTCCTGGGTACAACTTCCTTTTTCCTTTCCTACAAGGAAGCCCCCATCAGCTCCTCAGGTATCATTGAGCATTCCCCTCAAACTCCACCCCTGAAAAACTCCATATGACCCTAACTCCTGTTTGTCTCAGGTCAGAGGATTCCCTCAGCTCCCTGAGATGCTCTCTGTGTCCTCAGAATCAATAAAGACCTCTTCCCTTTCTTTTACTTCTGTTTCTCTGCCACACCAGAAAAACCTAATGGATAACTGAAACAAATGGCTCCAAATCATGTTTTAAACAGGTTTAAGGAAATGAAATATCTCTCTGCAGGTGGCCAAAGCACAAGAATGCCTAGCATGACAGTTTATGGCAGTGGAATGAGGCTAGAACAACTTTCCAAGACAAGCCAAGAGGTAGAAGATAGTCCACTGCATGCCGGGCTCTGGCTCCTGACTGTCCTCAGCTCTTCCCATCCCTGTGTGTGGCTCTGGGAACAGTAATTCTCTCTGCTGCTTTTAAACAAGCTACAGTGGGATTCTTTCCATTTGCACCACTACTAGCCATAATTGATACAATTTGCTTTACTTTTACATGGAGGAAAGAACCCTGAGACTGTTGGTAAATATAATTTGTACTAAGGCACAGTCTTTTGTTTACCCCTATATCCAGACTACCTCTGTGCAACAGTGACAAAACAATAGCCTTCTTCTAGAAGGCTCTCTAAGGATGAGTGCAGGAGCAACAGTGCCTGCTGGGCCTACCAGTGGAGTGCTTTACTCCATATCATTCTACCTGCCACCACCACCTTCTGCCCCATGCTAGTCAGCCTGGAGCTGCCCTGTCAGCAGCAGCCTGGATCCTGAGTTAGAGACCTGAACATGAGTTAGTGCTGCGCTGCTTGCAAACTAGGTGAGTATATAAGCTCCTAACCTTCTGTATTAGTTACGAGTTCTGGAGATGAATGGAATCAGTAGAAAACACATACATCACTATTCAGGGAGAAATATTAGGTAGGCTTACAGGATCAGAGGTCAGAAATTCCGCATCACAATGCTAAGGAAATTAAAACTGCTATCTAAAGGCAGTGGTGAGATAGGGGCTCTTCCGAAATTGGTACAGTTTGTTCCTCTTTTTTATTTCATCCCAATTTCAAAGTTATTGGTTGGTGCCATCCACAACCAGGTTAGCCTTCTCCCTCAGTTTGCTGGCCTACGTATCACTCAGCCACAGACACACCCAGAGCTGTGTTTTGCTAATCTGGTTGGCATTTCTTCCTCTTTTCCAGTTTATGCACCAAAATTGATAGCCATGCCTCCTTAACCCTCAACTTGATAAACGTGAACTGGATGCCTGCCTCGTAGAACCCGAGGGAGGATCCCAGGAAGAGATGTCTATAAGCTCACTCAGATGTCTCTGGCACACAAATGGTGTCTCCCCTTGCCAAACTCATGCCTTATTTTCTTTGTTCCTCCTTAGACTCTTGGCCTCTTTAAAAAAATATTTATTTATTTGTTACAGGGTCTTGCTATGCAGTTTAGACTCATAGTAATCCCCCTGTCTTAGCCTCCCCAGAGCTGGGATTACAGGCATGCACCACCATGCCCCGTTGAGGTGGCCTGTACAGGAGTGCACCCAGGATTCCAGGACCACAACAGCATGTGGTGCCAGGGACGGGGATCAAAATCAGATCCTTGCACTTGCCAGGCAGGTACTTAGACCACTGAGCTATCTCCCCAGCCCTTTTGGTTGAATTGTTTTTTAGGACAGGTTTATTTTCTGTTTTTGGTGCCAATGAAAAAACCCAGGGCTTCCAGCCCACTAGGCAAAATGTTCTACCACTGAGCCAAATCCCCAGGCCCAGACTGGTGGCCTCTCTTAACATGCTGTACGTTTGTATCTCTAAAAAGACCATGGGCCCCTGACCTATACCACACAGATGTTTTCTTAGGACCTTCCTGGTTCTCAGCCTTTAGGTCATCCGAAGTTATCCTCCTGGCATGACTGCCACCCATAACAAAGGCACATCAGTCAGCATGAGGTCATAGTGCAGACACATGACCTCAGAAGCCCTGGCAAGTTTTAGCAGCAAAAACTTTTTCCTGTTGTACAATCATATGGTGCTACTTATCTCCAGGCAATATGCTTGAGACACCAATGCATGTCCCAAAGAGTAGATAAAACCATGTCCTATATCCACTGGTTTCTCCCACATGCACACCTATGCCGAAGCTTTACTTATAGATTAGATTCACACAAGATAAGCAGCAGAAACTAATAGAAAAATAAAATTATTGTAATATTAGAGTGTACAAAAAATTATTTAAATTTAAGACTATTTTATTTCTGGAATTTTCCATTGAGTATTTTCAGACCACAGCTGACCCTGGACAACTGAATCCTCTGAAGGGAAACAATAGATAAGAGAAGACTACTGTATTCATACCAGGATGCAGCTCCACTCCACACATCTTCATTCTGGGAATAACCCCTTCCTAGAGCAAACTCGGCTAATAACGAAAGGAAAAAAATATAGATAAAGACCATAAGACACTACAAAATAGTCCATTTGTATCCCCTTTTTTGTTTAGCTTTGTCAGAGTTGGGTATTCCCCTGCCATTTAAATATTGTAGGTGTGTGAATTCAGCAAAATAATCCAATGTAGTCCAGTAGTCCATAATAGTAGTGGGTTATCCATAGGACTGGCAATGTCAGAAATCATTGGTTTGAACCTTTTACAGCTCAGCATATTAGTATGGCTCTATTTTTATACCTAATTTTTATATTTTTCTGTTGGATTGTTAAGATCAAGATAAAGCAAGACCTATATAACAAGAAATGTATATATATATATATATATATATATATATATATATACAAAATTGTTAGCATCAATATATAATTACTTTCTCTTAGTTCAATGAGAAGATTTGTACTTGGACAAAAATAGTATTTGGACAGGATATCATGTCTGTATCTTGCACTATGAATAACTAGTACAAAGACAACAATGTGCAATGCAATAATTATTGTAACTATCCTACTAACCTGTTTTGAAACTGTCTCATTGCTATTTATTTCTCAATAAAATTAATAAAAAAATAAAAAAAACCTCAATAAAATCAACAAAAAAAGAAGACTGTCATCCATTGGGGTAGTATGCATCCCTCCACTTATATTTTCTTGGCCAGAGCAAACTACATGGCTAATCCTTAACTTAGGGGAAGTATAATCTTCTTGCATAGATGCATTCAAGGAATATTTTGAATAAGTAAGTCTTCACTGTGAGGTCCACAGATAGTTTTAAGGCTATACCTACAAGAAAATAGGTAACTAGGTTCACAATTCTTCATCCCTTCTGAATGCGGAAGGTGGGGAAGATCGCTTGGTTCTCCTCTGGCTCCCTCTTCTTACGTTCCATCTCTTTGGGCTCTGGTGTGCCTTTCACTCCAGTGACAAATGCCATCACAAAGACTTCCACATGAGAAAAGTTAGAAGGAAATAGACCAAAACCCAATTGTCTTTTTTTCTGTGCTATGACATATTTTTTAGTATCATCCAATTTTCCTAGCATGGGTGTGTATTTATTAAAAATGAGCCTTTAAAGTACTCTCTTAAAAGTAATAATAATAATAATCTGGCAGCGACGGCGAGACAGAGGATCAGGCGGGAGGAATGGGGTGGGGCCAGGGAAGTAGCCCTGGGGGCAGCTGAGCCTGGATAAAGTCATGTTAATCTAGGTTTGATCATCTGCTGGCAGGGAATTGAAGGAAGGGCAGCTTGGTGCACTGATCTTGGGCCAGCACAGCAGGGCCAGAGCCAGAAGAGGAGAGGAGAACAGCTCCTTGAAAACGGCTGCCAGAGTCATCCACGGTGCAGAGGAGTCAGCGGTGCCCTGTTCTCATTATTCCACCCAGATTAAGCGCATTATTGTCTAACTTCCAGACATTGTTTTTATCTTTTTAAACTGTCCATTACGGACCACCATCTTTGTTTTAGAGAACAAAGGGCTGATGGGCAGCTAGTAAGGTCATTCTATCCATTTTCTTACCATCATGGGTGAAAGTTCTTATTCAGGCCCTCTTGATGTTCCATAACACCTAAATTCTCAGCGTGAGGGTGCCCTATTCAAATGGTGTGATCTAAGGCAATTCATTCAACATCTCTAAGATGCAAGTTTCTTATCATGGACGTGGAAACTATAATCTGTGCTTCAAGGGGCATGTCAGGGTGGTGAGAGAACCCCTTGGAAAGCATGAATAGTAGCGCATTTAGTGCTCGTGCACTGTTCATTGTTTTAACAACAGAGATACTGGCACAGCGTTGATTACAGTGGCAGGAATATTCTGGCATGACAGTGGTGCAGGCCTTTCTGCAAGGCGTAGGTGCTGGCGAGCATCTGCAGTCACAACTTTCAAAAGAAGGAGTGAGTGCAGGCTGTTGCAACTCACCCCTCCTCGCCGCTACATAACGACCAGAGAGTCCTTCCTTTTGGCCCATCTAAATCTCTTCACCTCTTCTGAACCCTTACACCTCTGCTGGACACACGCAGCAACCTGGAAAGCTCATTTTCCTGGGTCTGTTTCACATAACCTTGACGCCAGCCGCTTCACTAACCTCTTTCCAGCCTCCATTTCCTCTTGCTTGAAATGTGAGTGATAATGTTGTCCTTACAATCCTGTTTCCACCATTATTTTCTGAGCACCATGTGCACAGTATCTGGCCCTTAGATGCTGTGTATTAAACGTGAGTGCCTTTCTATTTATTCTACTGGATTTTGCCTTTTAAGGAAAAGCATTTTTTTTAACTCAAGGGTTTTTTTTTTTCTTCAGCTCATTATTTTTATCCAGGACTATGATAGCTACTAAGTGTTTTGAGCTTCTCTCTCTCCAGAGACATTTTGTGGTGCCAATTAGAAGTGCAAGTAGATTCAGATTAAAAAGTAATGAGTAGCGAAGTGTGTGGGGTGGCTTTCCCTCCTGATACCCAGCCCGCTGCTTCTGCAGCCACTTTCCAAGTATCTAACTCTCTACAGAACAGAAACATCTAGAGCCAGGGGGATATCATTAAGAATGTACAACTCAGAATCATTTGTAGATCTTTGGGGAGAGAGATGCTTTTTGTGTGCAGGAAAACACATTTATACTACATTTTTGAGGAGAGGAAATTGGCCTTGCTCATTAGGACAGGCACCTGATAACGTGAAATTTTTAGTGTATCTTGTGGAGCTGAAGAGGCTGGGTCAGAGACGGGCTCAGCCAAAGGTGGGGTTCAGTTCAGCTGGCACTCATCTTCCCTATTCAAGCTTCCCATATGGAGAAGCCCTCAGCCAGTGTGTGGGCCCACTGGCAAATCTGTTCCCCTGTGGGTGGCATCCCATGAACTTTTCCTTTCAGTTCTGTTTTTCCTTAGGGCCTTTCTTCTCTCTTTTCCTTCCTAAAAACCACAGGAGTAATACTTAAGTGGTCTTCTTTAGTTGTGTGACCACAATAAAGTTGCCAGTTTTCTGTAAAAACCACATCCTGCCAGCCCAAACACCATCTTCTGGGATGTCCTGGCACTTGGGGACAACCAGCAGGAGAGCAAGGAGTAGTGAGGTCTGCGTTGGCCAGTAACAACCCTACTCCTGTTGCTTTGCACCTTTTGGGGAGAAAAAGAAGCAGCTGGCACTGGGTGTTGCTCTGATTAGGCCTCTGACCACCATCCCTCCAGCTGGTCTCTGGAGACCCTTAGGCACCCTGCACTGGTGAGGAGGCCCTACCCTCAGCTCCACACAGAGGTCTCGGGCCCACACATCCACTGGGAGGCAATCTTCAGTAGGCTGCATGTGGAAACACCCTGTCTGTTCTTGCCTGTGAGCTCATCCAGCACCTCCTTCTCTTCCTGCAGCTGTCACCTCCTCCACCCTTCTGCTCTGCAGGTGACAGGGCCCATGCCTTTCCCTCATGTTTGGCCCTGGGATCTATATTCAGCTCTCTGGTTTCAGCCTTCTCTCCCCCACTCCTTCCCATCTCCAGGAAATGGGCTCAGAGTCTGGATCTTGCTAATTCCTCTCCAACCTCCCTTACCCCTTCACTCACTTCCTCGGAGCACCAGCCTCCTCAACCTACCAAGCCTACCTTCCCTGGCCTGGACCTGCCTCTCTCCTCTGAATGTCCTGAATTCTCCACATGGTAGCTTTCTTCTAAATTCTAAAACAGTGGCAAATACTCCTGTTGTTATCATAAGTACATGGCAGGTGGGTGATATTGGAAAAAGCAGACTGGACATTCGCTTTGAGGAGAGCTTCAGAATGGTGATTCCTTATGACAAGTTGTACACAGGGCCACGGCCCCCCAGTGGCGTGATAGGTGCTTCAGGAGAGGAGAATGTTTCTCATTTATAATCCATTTGGTAATAAGATTTATCTTTATTCTATTTATCTATTTGTGGCACCAGGGATTGAACTCAGGACTTTGTACTTGCCAGGCAGGTGCTTACTCTACAGAGTTATCTCCCTGGCCCTATAATAAGCTTTAAAATTACATACCTCACATATAAATATCTACTTTAAGGGCTAGGACGTAGTCCAGCAGTGCAGTGCTAACTGGCAAGTATAAGGTTCTGAGTTCAAATCAAGTACAGAAACAAAACCAAAAATCCACTTCAATGTTGTTATGGCTGTCTTCATGAAATGTGAATAAAAAATTCCATGCATGCTGCTGCTGAGCACCATTTAACAGAAAGCCAGGCTCATAAAGAAATCTTTCTAGTGAAAGATGAGATTCACCAGCCTCATTCATCTGATCTGGAGCTGCATCCTTGCTGGATCTTGCTCAACCTAAAAATGACCAGGAAAGGTAAATGCTCTAAATGGATTTAGGACATGAAGGCAGCCACAATAGTGCAGCAGTGACCCAAAGAGGATGCCACAACTGCCTTAGAAAGTGACAAGAACAAGGAATAAGTGTGTTCAAAGAGGGAAATATTATGAGGCGAATTCATGGTGGTGTCTTTTTTTCCACTGTCTTTTACTGTAATACAGTTTAAAATGTAGACATGCACTGTAGTTTTCAGTCACCCCTCTAAGTTTGTCCAGAAGGCACAGTGAATCCCAGTTTCTCTTGCCTCAAAGAAGTGGGAAATAATGAGGTTATCCTGAGCTTGTATGCTGAGGAGACACTCTGCTCCCCATGCCTCCCTCTTGGTCCTGGTCACTTAGGCTCCTGTACCCAGATTTATTTCCCCTCCACTGAGCAAATCAAATGAGGCCATACATTTAGGTACAAAAGGGGATTTTTCAAAACCAGCTCTGAGGAGGTGAGTGGCCTGTATGCCTGAAATCCCCATTTCCTTTCACGTACAGGTGGTAAAGATGTTCATAGTAAGGCTCAGCACAGAGGGGGACAAAGGGAGACAAGGCAGATCTCTGCACTTGCTTGGCAGTGAAGCCGCCTTCAGCTCCTTCTCCCCCTTCTTGCTGAAAGGTGACAGGCCAGCTGCCCCTGAAGCCAGCATCTGCACATTCCAACACTTCTTATGGAACAGGAAGAGGCTCAGCAGGAGGAGTTTGCAGAACTTTGTTTATCTCTAAAAGAAAAACATACAGCTTTAAGAGTTTCATTCTATAGCACCAGTTACAGTCCAAGTCAATGGCTTTTCTGCCTGCAACTGCAGAAAGAGTGGCTCCCAGGGATCTGGGAGAGAGCTGCTCCTGGTGTCCATGGCCAGGGAATGATAAGCCAGGGGCAGCTTCTTCTTGAGATAAAGAGGAAAATGAGCACGTGCCTGGCAGAGTCCATCAGGCACATCTGCAGGGAGGGGAAGGGAAGTGGAACACGCCCTCTGGCCACACCATGATCCTGCGAGGCTGGAGACAACTCAGTACAGCTTGCCCTTCTCAGTAAGCATGAGAAAGACCAGCTCGAAGATCCACAGGTCATCACAGGGGCCTACAGACAGGCATGCAGGTAGAACAGAATGAGATGCAATGAGGATGCATACCCAGGGGCCCTTGGGCATGGGGGTTCTGGAGGCCCCTGAAGAGTCCAGGAGCAAGCACGAGCTCTGGCCAACAGCCATGCAGCTTCTGCCTGAGGTTGTCCCAAGGAGTCTCCTTTCAGTCTTTCTATTTCTTTTCCAGTTTGCATATGAACTTGGTATCAGAAGTAGCAAAAAGCAGTTCAGCCAGTCAGGAAGAGGGAAGAGAAGCCAGGACACTCTCCTTTGTCACCACACCATTGACTCCACCTGGTGCTAACCCAGGTCCTGAAAAGAAAGAATTTGCCACCAAGAACAAAGAAAGGACTGGGGCTGCACGGCGTTTTTAATTCTGTGATTAAATGATACAGGAAGATCTCCTCTGTCATTTCATGAGTAGAAAATCTGTAAGAGCTCTCAGGATGTCCTTCAGGACTAGAGGGCATCAAGGGTTCAAGAAGCACAAGGAGCATGTGATCGTCCTTCATACAGCCTGCAGACACACACACACACACACACACACACACACACACACGGAAATAGGAATGAGTAACATCTGAATACTACACGCATAAGAAGTGTCTTGTGGAAGTGCAGTACATCATGCAAGCCCTCTACTGAGAAGCTGGGGTCAGGAAGGTCTGACACCGTTGTGCTCTCAATCAGAAATCTGATGTGTTATGAAATGTTCTGGAAGCCCTGCAGCCAAATATCTCCATTTCTGTGTAACAAAAATAGAAAGACCACACATATTGGGGAACAGAGTCTGCGTCCACACACCTCGTGAGTCTCTGTGGTGGGAGGAGTTGAGATGTCTGATCACAGGCTCTCAGATATTCCCCCTCCAAGGTCACTGACATTCTCAATAAGGACTTCTGGAGCCACAGTGCCCAGATGCAATGTCAGGAAACACAGAAGCTCCTTGATTTTGACAAACCCAACCCTTCTCTGCACCCCAAGCAAGGGTTGCTGCCCAGCACTTCCTTGGCCTCGTGCTATGGTCCCCCATCATGTCCAGCCAGCCAGAACTTCCGTGGACCTCCACCCCACACCAAGCTGAAAGGAATGCCTCCCACTGTAGCTTTCATGATGTCTCACAAGCCCCTTCCTCTTTTCCAGCCTTTAAAAACAATCAGGAATCCCATCTTTGTACTCTTTTTCCTATTCCCAGGGCCTCTTCCAAGAGCTTGATTTCCCTTGCTCTGTAATTGTTACTGAAAACAATATTTTGAGTCTCCTGGTCACCCTGTCCTGTCTGATGAGATAAGCTTAAGACAGAGATGAAAGGATCCAGGGAGTTCTTTCTCAGGAACTAAGGAAGACAGTTGGAGGGGGGTTGGGTGCAAAGACCCTGGGGCATGTTGGTCCTTTCTAGAAATAGCAAGTAGCACAATTTCCACAGAAGCAAGCGGAGTACAGTTAGAGAAGAGGTAGAGAGGTAGTTAGAGGCTCCGACCTTACTGGGAGGTCATTACCTAGGGTAACATTCCATGTAGTTACAGTGGCTTTCCAGGATTTATTTTTAAAGCCATTGCAATTCAGGATGAATGGAAGCAAGAGATGAGTCAGGATACTCTTGAGATGCCTCAGCCTGTATCTGGATGCACCCCAAGGCTTCATACATTCCTAGTGGACCCTGGGGATGTAATGGACCATGGATGTATGATAACAGATCAAGGGCATGTTATAGTGTACTAGTCTAGCCCACAGATTGCTTTAGCATAGTTTTGGGTATTGATGATGGATTTACTGAAGAAGGAGGCTTACTCAGGTTGGTTTTGGAAGCAGAGGAGCACAGCTGGTAGTGTTGTTTGTGAAGGGCATGGACTCCTTCTGCTAGACAACAGGGAGCCATTTCCAACTCTACAGATCCTCTCATCCACTGGTGTGACATTGATAATGTGGAGGAAGATGTTTGTGCCCTTGATCACCAAGGCCAGTGAGAGAGACAGAGCTCATTGCTGGCTCTAAATGAGCAAAGACAGCCCTCAGAGGAGGCGTAAGGATAATTAGTATTAGGAATGGGCTTAGAGAACAAGCTCCTGTGCATAGTCTTGGGACATTCTCATTGGACACAGCCTTATTCTGAGTGGTTATTAGAGCTTCTACACACGGCTTGAAGTTTACTGGGAAATAAATGGTCATTCTAGTGTAATGTAGTAGATAAAATGGACCGCACCTCCCAAAGTTGCATTTGCTTACAAGATTGGGCCACTGGGCACATTCAGGAACAAAGCCTGGTGATCTCAGAGTGCATCTTGCACATCGGTCACAATCCCCTAGTGTCTCTGGTCTGTGGTATTTGAGTCTTCTCTTGGCTCTTACATGCCTCAGGTCAATTGAAGGGCAGGTTGGCAAAGTGAGGTCTGTAAGTCCAGGGCTGGAATTCCTGCCCAGATGGCATGGGGAAGGTGCATGGCTTCTTAGGAGCTCAGGACTCCATCCAGAAACAGGACTAAGAACAGTGAGACCCTCCCTAGAGTTGGGATGAAGATCAGAGTGTGGAGGAACACCAGAGGACATGGCATGGCTCCTGCAAAGCATTCCTTCCCGCGTGTGGTTCTAGAGTGGGTTTCTCCCTTGGCCCTGGGTTCGTCTGCTTTCTACAACCTCTCTTCTGGTTCTAATCTACAACAGAAGGTGCAAATGTGTCTGCAGGATGCCAAGCCTTCACTCTGGGCTGAGGGAACCTGAGGATGCTCAGTGATACAAGAAATTCTTCATTGATAGGAGAGTCTCTAAAGAAAAAGAAACAGAAAGAGAAAGAAAGAAAGAAAGAAAGAAAGAAAGAAAGAAAGAAAGAAAGAAAGAAAGAAAGAAAGCTACTGATGCAAATGGAAATGGCTGAACTATCAGAAAAAAGGGCCCTACTCACACGGTGTTTGACAGATTCCAGCAAGGGCAACAGTGATGAGGGAGCCTGATTGGAAAACCCTGCTTCTGTATGGCTTGGGGATCTGCAGGAGACTGTCACCTGTTAAGGCTGTGGCGGCCACTATAGGGTCTGCCATATGCCTCAGGAAGATTCTTCCATTGAAGGCATGCTGGCTTCTGTGTACCTCAGTCTCAGAGGCATCTGTGCTCTCCATCACTTGACTGGAAAACTGCTCCATGGAGCAGGTGTGTGCTCTACGCGACTGCAGGAAGTAAAGTGCCTGGCACAGCCCTCATCCAATGGGCACAGGAGTGTCAGTGCTCCAGCTCCCTTCCCTGCTTCTCTGGTTAGGACAACTCTGAAGAGCTGCCCTGTGGGTGGAACCAACTCACCCCTGCTGAGGTTTTGCTTAATGACACCATGTCACTAGGCCTTTTCCCTCCCTAGCTCACTTCTTTCAACATTCTTGTTTTTATGTGAGCTCTTCCTAAGACACCACTTATCCTTCAGTCATTACAGGGTCTTCTCTTGGAGAGCCCTAAACAGAATCAAGTTCACATGACAACTATTTAGCATGGACCACAGGTCATGTATTGAGTTAGGAGGCATTTTAAAAATGCATTGCCTCATTTGATTTTCAAAAGTAACATTTGGGGACTTTCAGAGGTGAGGAGTCTAAGATCAGAGACTTAACAATTTGCCCCAGACCACATAGCTGGCAGTGATGAATGTGTCAATGGGGAAGTTAGTACTTACATGTACCTTTCCTAATGGACCATGGGTTTAGAAGGAGGCTGAGAAGCTGCAAAAGTCACCAGGTCTGCTGTCAACAAAGCCACATTTCCATATCTTCTATACAGTGAGGTTTCCACAGACAATTTCATTTACAAAAAAAAAATCTGTTGAAGAAGAGAAAGCTGAAAGCCACTGCATTCTACCTTCTCCATGAAATAACGATGAAGATTAAATGAAATAATGGCCATAAAGTGCTTTGCCTGGAGCTTGGCACATGGAAAATGGGCCGTAAATGTTAGCAAGTGGAATTATATATTTATAACATGCACTTGCAATTTATATGTGGTTGTGATAAATATTCCATCTATAATTTAAGGAAACAAATAATTTATATATTTCTAGTACATACAAATACTTCCAATGTCTAGTTAGTAGAAATAAATTACAGAAGCATGCACACACCCATTATTTCTGTGTATATTTGGCCAACAAGGATACAAATAATTTCATCCCATTATGGCTTAGACCTAAAATATCCCACCAAAGAGCCATGCACTCAGAGGTGGGGCTTTTGAAAGGCAGTTGGATAATGGCATTGTTATACTCATCAGGGGATTGGCTTGCTGATATGTTCAGGGCAGAAGCCACTGTATCGAGATGGGGTCTGATCAGAGGAACTGGATCACTGGCCATGATCTGGAGCTGTATATTCCTGATATTCTTGTTCTCAACTTCCCCTGAGCCCCACTTCCTGGCTCCCATGGGTTGTCAGCTCCTTCCCCATGGCCTTCAGTCATACTGTGTCTGCTTTAGAGTCAGTGGAATGTGGCCTAACCTGCAAGCCAAAACAAAACTCTGCTCCCTGGAGCTGCAGGCATATAGCATTGTGTCTCAGGATGAGAAAAATAGCCAACATAAACCCCCAAGCTGTGCACTCATGCACTGTTCAGAGTCGCAGAGAGACTTCAGAAATGCATCTCCTTCAGAAAAGTGAAAATGAGCCTGATACCCTGCGTGCGCGTGCGTACGCGCGCGCGCACACACACACACACACACACACACTGCATCCCCACATTCTGCATCACTGTCTGCTTCAGAAAGCTGAAGGGACCTGGTTCACATCCATGCAGTTCGTCCCTTTGGGGCTCCCCATCTACCGAGAAGATTGACGACTCAGTCTCTGGTGCCAGTGGCTGTGTTCCAAGTGCAGAGCTCCATGTCCTACTTATTCATCACACAAAAGTAATTGTAAGACCTACTGTGTGCCAGGTGCCAGGATAAAAGCCTGAACAGACACAGAACTGAAACAGTAATTAAACAGAGATTACTCTCACTCACCAACCAACTGTAAGAAATAAGGGTGTACAAGCAACTGTGGTGGCTACAAATGCTATGAAAAAGGTCTGTCCTTTCGAGAAGAAATCTAACATTTGAGATGAAAGAATTAGCAGGTATCATAGAATCAGGGAAGGGAGAAAGCCACGGAGCTAAACCCTGTGATGGAAGAGCAGGGAATGTTTTCCAACTTGAAAGAGGACAGGTGGCCAAAAACAGGGAGGAAAATTACCAAGATAATGCAGGACAGTTGTCAGGGCCACCAGATGAGCATTAAATACATCAGGCTGCATGGCCTGAGAGAATAGGGGGAGACCTGAGTGGCAAAGTTTAGATTTGCACTAAGCAATTTAGTGACTAAAATAGAATAGAGAGATCTCTGTTACCAGTTATCAGTTATAAGTTATCAGGTTGCTTCTATAGTCCCACAAGAAAATGATGGTGATTTTAACTAGAATAGTGGAATAGAAATGCACACAGTGCGTTAATTAAGAAATATGTAGGAGACAATACCATGATAGTCTTAAAATGGATTTTATGATGATCCAGTTTTTGTGGGTTAAACTTATGGAAGATGATACCTGCACTGCTGGCTTAAGAAACTGGACAGATGGATAGATGGACGGATGCATGGATGGACAGACGGATGGGCAGAAGGACGGACGGATGGATGGATGGATGGATGGATGGATGGATGGATGGATGGACGGAAAGACAGATGGACAGACAGACAAACGGACGGATGGACAGATGGATGAACGGACTGATGGACAGATGGATGGATGGATGGATGGATGGATGGATGGATGGATGGATGGATGAAGGGATTGATGGATGATGGAGGGATAGAGGGATAGATGGAAAGATGGATGTATGATGGATGGAGGGAGGGAAGAATGGATAGATGGAGGGATGGATGGATGCATAGATGGAGAGGGAAGGAGGGAGAGATGGAGGGAGGGAGGGAGGCAGTAGTAGAGAGAAAGGGACAAGTCAAGTTGTGGATGGGTGCATAGATGAATGGATGTGGTTTTGGTGAATCAGGAAATTCTAGAAGAGGATCAGAATATTTGAAGAATGTAGAAGAAGGTCTTGAGCTAGTTTGAAAGACAATAAATTTGGCTGAGCTCTGAGATATTCAGGAAGAAAAAAAAAAAAAAAAAACAGGAGACCTACACATGAACCCTCAAGGAAGACTAGACATCAGACTGTAAGTGTAAGTTTGGGATCATATGAAGACTTCTAGCTTTTCCAAAGTGTCTACTTCCAGGCCTGGATAAGAGAGGAATGGCAAAACACATAGTTCTCAGCAGCAAAGCTGGTGCTACCCAGGCACCCTGACCCACAGTCGGGCATTTCATCTGTTAATAGCACATGATAAGGGCAACATTTTTGGTCATTTAATCCAATAAATTTCTCAAAAGTTACCTCTTCTATAAACCAACAGAGAGAGGATGGAGAAGGGCAGAAACCTGGCCAATGAGACCTTGACCCAACAGTCAAATAGGACATGGCCAGAATGGGGACAATGAACAGCATGTGTCCCCACTAGGACACAATGAGAAGGGCACTTCAGGTCTCTGGTGTCCTCACCAACACAAAACCTTAGCTTTAACCAGAGAAAACAAAAGGGCAATATAAAGTGAAGGATGAGCTGCAAAACACCCAATGAGGGCTCATCAAATCCATAAGGCTGAGGGATACAGGAGAAACCTTCAGGATTCAGTGACTAAGGAGATGTGATAACTAAATGCAATGGAGACTCTGGCTTGGGCCCTGGAACAATGAGCCTGGTCAAAAGGAAGAAGCAAGACTCATTTGGTTGGCTGTTTCTAACCCAGCCACAACTCCTAAGATTTGGCCAAGGTACTTGGGTCATGGGAGACACCTGCTCTGGGCAAGTAGAGCCAAGGGATTGTGCAGCAGCACACTGGACGGCTTCAATGAGGTGTCGATAAGCTGAAAATCATCTCTGAATTTAAAGAAAATATTGAAATAATAGAAATATAAAAGAAACATCCATCCTACTTCCTAGGATGCTCTACATCTCTTAAGAAAGTGCATATTGAATGCTCACCTCATAGCCAAATGCTTGCATGCTGGAATCACCCATCAGCCAGACTCCAGGAGCTTATGGCTGGTAAGGAAGCAATTACCACAAGGGAGGCTCAGTGATCAATCGCTGCTCTCATTGATTAAGGGTGTTCTTCGACCAAGGCCTTGATCGTACTGTGCTGTCACTTGTCACATGCTCACTTGTCTTCTGTGGGGATCACTGATTTTGAATATATCTGAATCTCTGTGACAAGCTCTTGTCAATAAATATATCAGGAAGATTAAACATACTATAGAAATTAAAGTTGGATATGGTCAGTGAACCTGGAGAGATCAGAAAGAGGAGCCTAAAGGAGGGAATATTTGAGCTAAATTTTTATAATAAGCAAGAGTTCATCGAGTTGAGAAGAGAAAGGGTATTCCTAGCCAAGGGACCAGGGTGTTAAAGGGCAGAGATCCAGATCGAAAGGACAAGTCCAGGAAAGAGGTATAGAAGACGTGGCTAGAAATTCTGCAGGGTTGGTGGCAGGTGGCATCCAGGCCTGGAAAGAGGTAAATCAAGTATGAAATACTTGAAAGGACTTGATGCTGAAGACCAAAGGATGCTAGAGTTTATCAACTCAGTAGATACAGGAGCAATTGAAAAAGTCAGGCTACAATCTGTGAGGACACATCCAAGCCAGGACTTTAGAGTTAAAGTGTGACAGGCATTCTCAGAGACAGGATGGGTCAGCCAGCTCCTTGTTCTGTGGGGTTATCTGAGTCAGGACCAGTTATTTCTGCATATAGCAGACAGATAAAAGCCCTTCTTTTTGTATGGTGAGTTACAAAAGAAAAGCCCACAGGAGCTGCTAAGTCCCACCAACAGGGGTTACAGATCACCTCCCAGCTCAGCATCCTACCTTAGCAGCATGAAAATGTCTCAGGGTCCTCCAAGGGGCACACAAGGCCAAAAGCAGGGCCAGCATTAGAACTGGTCTCCAGAATCCCACGGCAAAGACCTGACTTCTTGCCACTAGCTTCTGTTCTAGCCATCAGGGCTGAATGCCTTAAAAATAATACCTTGGAATTTATAAGTGATAATATAAATGAATGTGGGTGGCCAGAGGGGTTCTTGCCCATGAGAAAGAAAATCATCATGAAGAGATAGGAGTTTGTGTCTGTCACCTCCCCCACCCAGAAATAATTAGCCTGGAGGGAAGGCTGTGGCCAGCAGTAGACTCTGAGACATGTTGTCACCAGAATTACTTTCTAGTTCTTCTGGAGGCTGCTGATGCTCTTGTGCCCTCACTGGCTGGGCTAGGCACTGGGGTTCCTGGGACTGGGTTGAGGACATTGTCACATCAAGGTGTGATAGTGTCGCTCCCCTGTCAGGAGCCCCAACCACTCCCACTGCCCAGACCCTCCCATGGTAACTTACTCATGGACACTTAGCCATTTGCTGATGAAAGGAATAAATTATTTCCCCATCCCCAATCTTACATACATTCCACTTTGAAAAGTCAAATCCAATTCAGAATATAGAACAGCTTATTAAAACTACACACTTCCTCTTGGATTCTGTGTTTGAAATAAAAGGTATTTTTTAATCAAAAGGAATTTCTAATTCACTGCAGGACTCAGCCTGCTGAACTTAATCTGTTTGAAATGCCAGTTCCTTAAATGACATGGGCTGGTGCATAGCAGAGAAGGCAACGGCCTCCATGCTGCCCTGAGTCAGCGCTCTGGAAGGCCCTGCGCCTTGGAAGTTCACTGAGGCCTACTGCCAATCCGTGTAGGCTGGTTATGTTGGGAAATGGGCAGACTCCTAATGAAACCTCCCCAAGGAAATGAAACAGCAGAATGTACTCAGGGAGCTGCTTGTATGATCACACAAGCCAGTCATTCCTCACAATACAAGAGCAGGGACCATCAAAAAGAGGCATTCAAGATGTAGCCAAGGACAGAAGGAAGCAGGGAGGCCTGGTCCTCTGGGAGTAGAGTGGCACTTCCCCCACAAAGAAGTGATTTAACTGAAACTACTAAAGTCTGTCTATTGTCAGCATCTCATCCCAACTCAATGCTCTAAAATTTTAAATGGGGTAGGATTTTACTGGCCTGTGTAAACATAATTCCAGATATAGAGACTTAGATAGTGGCTCAGGAAAATAGCAAAAGGAAAAGACAGTACAAAGGTCCCGAGGCAGGTTTCTTTCCAAACCTGGCTTGGATTTGTTCTTACTAAGCTTCAGGCTGCAGTGTACTTGCTCAGTAGAAAAGATAGGAAGAACTTTTAGTCCCTACAGCTGGCATCCTTCCAGTTCAACAACTCCAGAGAAAGAAAGAAGCTTTATTTTCAGTAGCCCCAAGAAGAGTCTCAGGTCACCTACCAATCCCTTGGCTTGGCTTGGGTTTGTAACCTCCTAGGCTAATCCCTGCTACCCGGTGGCTGAACATGGTTGGGCCATGTGCCCTTCATGTTATCAGAGCATGCAGGGAGGGACACAGAAGCATTTCTAAGCTGTGTTTGTTTCCAAGCATGCACTAGTGAACTTGGTGAGGGGACAGTGGTTCAGGACAGAAAGGTCGGTGCTCCCTGAGAATGCACAGATGAAGAACATGTATGGCGAATCGGGGTCTAATAATGTGATTTCTTATGGAAACAGGCCAGGACACAGGGACGTGGTGCTGGGGACAGGGCATTGGCTGCTCCATTGGTAAGGGTGGAAGAGCTTCCCAAGAAGGAAACAGGTGACATCATGTGAAGGCTGCGCTGCTGGGATGAAACCAAGAGATTCCATGAGCTAGTCACCCAAGACCTGTCAGAGGAGCAGTAAGAGAGGTCTCTAGCAGGAGCCCAGCAAATGTGCGAGAAAAAGAGGACAATGGAAGGGGTGGGACCTGAAGGCAGAATGGGCGGCTCCTTGGACAGCACCCTAAGGACTGCAGCCTTTATGCAGAGAGCAATGCCCCTGCAGTCCAGAGCCTAGTGGGAGGAGGCAGCATCCAAGCAATGAGTACACTGTCATCAGAGAAGAAAGGGTGCATGCTGGAGAAGTAGGATGAGAGGTGTGCTGCTCAGAGTCCAGGAAGCCCCAGGGGAGAGGAAACGCTGTGAGCGAGAGGGTGCCAGATGCCCCTATTGTCCGGAGAGGCAAGGGACAGAACAACCACGGGTCTGTGGGGTGAGCAAGAGCCTGAGTTTGGGCAGGAGCTGCATGAGGAAGACACAGGTGAGGGCCAGTGTGTGGTCAGACTATGCCCCAGAGGGTGCTGGTGTCCAAGAGCCTCTGCAGAGGCCCATAGTCCATTTCTCCTCTAATCTCCCTGCCTGCCAGGGAAACTTGCAAATATTAAAATGACCACTCAAGGGGAACATGGTTTGATTTCAGGTTTAATTGAAGGACATTGTGCAAATGGGAAAATTTAGAGAGAAAAACATTTCCTGGAGATGATTTAATTTCCATTTCTTTTTAAACAAAATATGGCAGCTGCATATTTCAAATGCTAGAGGTAGAATATTGCAAACAGATAACCAATTCTTTTTTCCTCATGGGAAAAGGGAGATGACATTTGGAATTCCTTGTGCAGGTAATAAAATTAATGAACATATGCAAAGCACTAAAATCTGCAAAGTGTAATCCAGATGTGCACATTGCTAGCAGAAGCAGGAGCAGCTGACAGATTGGAGCTCCAGCAAACAGGGACTGAGGCTTGGGAAACTAGCAGGAGACTCTGAAATGTGTCATATACTGGTCTATTGTTGAGGGTGACTGGGCCTCTGATATATGCTAGCTTCAGAAGCAGGAAACATAGCTGCACCCCTCTAACCAACAAAGACAACCATAAAATATGACTACAGTACTAATCTCTGACCTTACCTTTGCATTTGAAGAGCATTTTACAGCTGAGGAAGCACCTCTTCATACACTAATCCAGGAATGGAGCCAGGACTATAGAGTGTTGGTGCTTCGCTGAACAGGGCTTGGCTCCTGTCTTGAAAATCTGGACTGCCACATCCAGCACTTCTTTCTGCCTGCTTTTTGCCTTCCATTCTTAGGCTACTAGCTGTGTTTTACATTGATTTATCTCAGAACCAACAGTGAAGTCAGAGCTATTGCCACCCACTGTAAGATCAGCATGTTGAGACTTAGATTACATGAACTGCTTCAGGCCCACTGACTGGATTTGAACTCATGCCCCTGGCTCAAGAACCATCCTCCCTCTTTGGCTACAGTGCACCTCACTGTACCCAGATTGCCTGTGTTCCCATCTCCTGGCCTGATGTCTGAGGATCTCAAGGTGAATGTGAATGTCGTGCTCTGTGGTGGCATTATGTTTAGCCTACAGCACAGTCCCTGAAAGCTTGCTGACAGGAGCCACACTCCCAGTCATGGAAGTGGACACTCGCTAGCGCATAAGTAGAGTTGCCAGAATACACGTGGGAGATGATGGAAGAGGGCCCTCGCCTGGCTCAGCCTGGAACCTCCACATCTCCCAGAAAGGCTCACTAGACTACACAGCGACTTCTCACAGAGAAAACCCAGTGGTGTAGCTGAGGGGAGGTGGTGAAGGGGACAGTCTGTCCCAGGTGGCACATTTTTTTGCAATGCTCTAGCTACTGAGGAAACTTTCAGTGCATCCTGGGAGTTTTAGATTAGATACCACGCGAATTGTGCTATCAACTTCTGCAATGTCTTCTCCAAAAGCTGAAAGATTCCTGGGAGTCCTTAGCATACCTGTGTCCATGGGCACAAATGGCCTGCCCACAGCTCAGCTAAATGGGTGCAGAACCAATTCAAGAGCTGCCAAGGAAGTGTGTGGGGAACTGGGACAGCTGAGTGACTCAGTGTACAACTCAGTGACCCAGTCAGTTCTGTCTTGAGCCCTGAGCATGGGGAATCAGGCTGTGGTCAGGATGGAGAACCCAGCCTCCCACTGTGACCAATGTGTTTGCCCAGTGCCACATTGTTTCCAGTGTGCAACACAGTAGTCCTTGCCCATATGGTGGAACTTGTGAGACAACAACAAGGAGAGAAAGTGGCCAACACTCAGCTCAGAGCAGGCCACAAGGAGTGCCAGCAGCTGGCAGAACTGGAATGGGACCACTTATGCCTGTCAGCTGATAGAGGGAGACAGAAGGAGTTTGCTGTATTGACAGTACACACAGCTAAGCCTTCTTTTCTGGTGTGGACCGGCTATGTCGAGGGGCCTTGGACACCCTGCCTTTAAACCTGCCTCTTGACCAAACTGATGGTGTTCGTTGTTGCTTTCATTTATTATCCACAAACAGGTACAAAGGCAAAAATCTTGTGAGCCCCAAGGGGATGATCCCCTTGTTGGTGGACTTCTTTGGAGCCTTTTAGATTTTTCTGTTTAGAAGAAACAAATTGCTGAGGAGACTCAGAAAGCTCACGGCCAGGAACAGGTCAATGGGCGGGTGAAGTCCCCACTTCTCTTACATGACTGTTGGGTATGGAAACCCACCCATACCCCATTCTCCTGGGGTGTTTTCAGTACTTGGACAGCATGGCTCACAAATCTACTGCTTACCACCATCATTAATTAGAAGAAGAAATGTTTTCTGAGTTTAGATGGGCTGGCCATGTTATTACAACACAGACCATTCACCATGTGGCCAAACCTTTATTAAAGCCCTCAGGATTGGAAGAGATCATTTTTCAGATCAAGACAGGAAAGTGGAGGTTAGTCATCAAGCCCACAGACAGGAGGAGGACTGTGGACAGCATCAGAGGAGGACCTAGCATGTCCCACGTGCACATGTATGCACTCCTCCCCGGGATCTTCTCTACAGTCAGGTCTAACACATTGGGCACACCCACAT
>PVKA01000721.1:81805-180941 GCA_004027165.1 Ctenomys sociabilis
CTCTCTCTCTCTCTCTCTCTCTCTCTCTCTCTCTCTCTCTCTCTCTCTCTCTCTCTCTCTCTCTCTCTCTCTCTCTCTCTCTCTCTCTCTCTCTCTCTCTCTCTCTCTCTCTCTCTCTCTCTCTCTCTCTCTCTCTCTCTCTCTCTCTCTCTCTCTCTCTCTCTCTCTCTCTCTCTCTCTCTCTCTCTCTCTCTCTCTGGAATGGTTCAATGTCTCCTTTCTCAAACACTGAACTTGAGTGACTCACCCACTCCTACATCCCCAGAGCCCCACTTCACTGCCCTGAAGGTTCTCACTCCTTTCTTCTCTTTCTGTCTGGCTCTTGCCAATGCTCCCTCAGCAAAACACACCTCACATCCTACCACTCTCCTGCTAACACTCTCCAGTAGATGACAACAGCTGCAGAAAGGACCAGCAAGCTCCCAACGGGACTTCTGAAATCCCTACAACCCATCACCCTTCCCTCCCTAATCTGCTGGCAGCACATACCTTGGCCAGAGCAGCACTCACTGTCCAGGCTACAGGCCCTGGGCTTCCTGCCTCTAGGCTGGTTCTTCCTCCTCCCAGAACACTTAGGCCATCCTTGTGACCTTCCCAGGCCTCTTTGTCTGCTAGCTTCTCTCTATCCTTTCAAGATTCAGACCCAGTGATGCTGCTTCCCAATGGAAGGCCATGCTGTCCCCAGAAGTGTGGAGGTAGGTGACACAATAGAGGCTGCTCGAGAACCCTGACTCCCAAGTACGTGACCCATGGTGATGCCTCTGTGTCTTTGCATCCCACCTGTGAGATGTCAAAGTTCTGGAGCAGCCCAGCATTGCTTTTCAGAGTCCTATCCTTGCCACTGTGGCTGCAGGGCTGGGACCCAGAGTCTGTGCTTTGGGCAGCTGGTCTCTGCTGCCTGACATTTGAAGAACATTGTGCTAATGTAGGCTAGGCCACAGTTCACCTCTGAGAAGGTTCTCATGAAGGATCATGAAGGTGACTAAAGTCTCTTTTAGAGTCCTCTGAATCTTCTGTGCTTGGTTGCATCTTCTCTGCTAATTATAAAAAAGAAAGAAAAAAAATCAGTCACCATGCTCTCTAATGCCAGCTTTCTCTGTCCACAAGTGTCTTCTTCCCTAGCTGAAGGGGAAGAGGGATCCAAGAGTGTTTCCACTGCTTGTGCCTGGTCTGGTCTCTCTTCTTGTCCCAGGCTGTCCCAGTGTTCCCACTGGCCCACAAACCTCCCTAACCAAGGCAAGAGGCAAAATCGAAGGACACACAGAGAGACAGTTTGGGTTGTTCTAAGGGATGAGCTTCCTTAAAGAGATACCAATATGAGAAAAGAGAATATTTCCGTGACCACAGATGCCTGTGACTAATTAGCACTTGGCAAGTCTGGAACTGTAGCACCAGGGGGAAAGATCACTAATAAAATGACTAATGGTACATGGAAGAAGGAGATAAGCACCAACCAAAGAGCTGTGTCACAAAAGGCCCATCCCGTATGACTCGTGGGCTCTGGGCTTGGCACACACTGCTCCACAGAATCTTCTTTATGAGCTTCCATCCCTCAAGTGAGGGAATTGAATGTCAGAGAGGCTAATATGTCACCCAAGGTAACAAGACCAGCACACAGCAGGAGCAGAACTAGAGGTGCTCTTCTCTGCTCTCTGGCCCTCTCCACCAGCTGTCCAAGCTGGGACTAGAGCAGGGCAGGTCACTAGACAGAGCCTGTGCCCTGTGTCATGGGGTGAAGGCTGAAGAGGACCCTTCTCTGGACCTCAGCTTCTGTTTTTGGCTGTTGTGTAGTAGGATTTTCTTGTGTTCTCACAGAAAGGGACTCTTGACATGCTAGGGCAAGAGATTTCCAAGTTCTAGCTTAGCCTGGGGAGCTTGGAGAGGACATAGAGAGATCCTGCCTCAAAATAAAAAATCAAGAGTGATGGGGATGTAGCTTAGTGTGAAGTCCCTGAATTCAGTTCTCAAAACTGTAAAAGAAAGGGTCTCACTCTGGGACCCAATAGCCTGGACTGCCCTTCAGCCTGGCTTTGGCCTGGCTCTTGACTGTGTGGCAGAGAGCCCCACACCTCCTATGGATTCTACTCTGTTTTCAAGGTCAAGTTTCCTGTCATTCTTGCAAGTCCTACAGCCACACAGAGACTGTCACAAGGGCTTGAGGCCGATGACAAAGCAGGCTGCTGACTGAGTTTCCTCTTTCTGTCACTGTCACACTTCTCTGTTGGTAAACACGCAGAGTTTATTAGTAGGACAATTTACAAAGGTGTCTGTGTGAGTGAACGAGTGAATGAGTGAACAAATGAATGAGCCAACAAATGGATGAACAGATACAAATCCTGACAATGCTGGAGCCTCCCAGGTCCCTCTCTTGAGTCTCATAAGTGGGATTTTGTTGAACACTGGTGAGCTCTGTGCACAGTGTGGTGTGAGGAGTGGCACTCTCTGCCACAGCCCAACTTTCCCAGAGACATGTCGAGCCACACTGTAGACACCCACTACTGCTACTTTGTTGGTCTATATTGGTCATTCACAGGGCCTTGAATGCCAGTGCAAAATGCCTACACATATGGTTCTACAGTGTGTGTGACAGTTTCAGGGTGTGGCAAGGTCCGCTTCAGTGACCACATTATCTTTGCCCATGCTCTTTGAGGCCCAGCAAATTGTCATATG
This sequence comes from Ctenomys sociabilis, assembly GCA_004027165.1. Classification (NCBI taxonomy): domain Eukaryota; kingdom Metazoa; phylum Chordata; class Mammalia; order Rodentia; family Ctenomyidae; genus Ctenomys; species Ctenomys sociabilis. The sequence goes on from PVKA01000721.1 coordinate 84,476, forward strand.
CCCATAAAGGTCAGCTTCCACAGCACTTCCTCTGGAAAGCTCCAACTTCCCTGGGCACTTTGCCCCACCGTCCTCTGGAGCCCTGCCCTCTTCTGGAGCCTCGCCCTCTTCTGGAGCCCCACATCGCTGCCGCCCAAGGGCAGCATTTCCCACATCCTTGGCATCTTCGTAATCATTCACAGCTCTTCCCACTGGGCAAGGAGCAGCCCCAGAGCAAGGGCTCAGTGAGTCCTCGAGGGAGGGAGGAGGGCCTGATGACTAAATGGAGACTGAGGGCATAGGCTCCCTGTTTCTTCTTAGCTAAGCATATTCATCCGCGATCCCACACAGTAGCTAACTTCCTGCCTCCTGACTTCCCTGAGAAAAGCATCCTGTCCTGTGCTTAATGTGCAGCACAGACAAGGCCCCACAGCGCTCCTGGGCATGTACCAAGGACAAGGGACACTGAAGTGAGGAGGGGGATGAGGCTTTTCCTTGCGGAGTTTCTGTCTGGCCATAGGTCAGGGCATTACTCCCACGCAGTGCTAGGGACGTTTTGATGTCTGTCTCTTGAAATCCCCTAAGGCACAGATTTATGGTTTGATCATCTCCATACCCACTCAAGCTCAGTGTGTGAGGTTTGTCAGGCACATGGATAACCATGGACAGTAGGTGAGCATACTGGTCAACTGTTCACTACTGGGACAGGAAACTTGGTATACATGATTTAAAGAAGGAGGATCTTATTTAGGGTCCTGGTTTCAAAGATTCTAGCCCATAGTTGGCTAGTTCCATGACAGGACATTAGTGTCAGGGGATGCGGGTGAGGGTGGCATAACACAGAAAAGCTGCTCACCTGAAAAAGGCCAGAAGCAGAAGAGAATGCAGGAAGAGAGAAAGAGAGATAGTGACAGCGACAGCGAGAGACAGAGACAGAGAGACACAGAGAGAGATAGAGACAGAGAGAGACACAGAGATAGAGAGAGACACAGACAGAGAGGGACAAAAGAGAGAGACAGACACATGGAGACAGACAGAGACACAGAGAGACAGACAGAGAGATAGTCAGAGAGAGAGACAGAGAGAGTGAGAGAGACAGACAGACAGAGACAGAGCTCTTCAATGGGCTGATCCATGGATAAGGACAGTGGGAACATGATCTGATTCCCTTCCTAAAGCCCCACCCCTAAACACATGTACCTCTTGATGGACAATTTCGTCTCTTATGTAACAGAGTGAGTAGACAGACATGCATCATAAGTCAGGGTCTTGTGCTTTCCTCTATTTCCAGATTCATATTCAGGACCTGGACTAACCTGAAACCATATTTCCTAACATTCCAACGATCTCAGGTAGCTCCTCAAGCAATGTATTTGTCAGTACTTTGACTGTTCATGCTCAAGACAGGAGCATTAATAAAACTCTTTCTACATGTGTGTGACTGTGTGTGTGTGTGTGTGTGTGTGTGTGTGCTTCCATACCTCACATCCACTCAAAATTGTCACCCGTTTATTTGCAAAATATAGCAATGTGCCCTGTGATCAATATAGCTCAAGTGAAGATTTAGCAGTCAAACTAAAGAATAGTAATTGTATTGGCCATGTTGGGGCCACGTCAACAAAGCTATCCTTATGTACAGCACACACAAATACACATACCAAGTTTGGAAGTAGATCTCACATTAGTACTCAAGACAAACACCAGCTCATGCCAAGATAGTAAACCAGAAATCTTTCTTCCTCTGTTCTCAGCAGTGCCCTGGAGGACACAGAGGAAGCCAGGGACAGAGGCCAATGTGCTGACAGCCCTGGACTCTGCTTGGCTCCCAGTATTTGAATAAACTCAGGAAAAACACTTCACCTTTCTGACCTTGAATCCCTTTGTCTGCAAATCATTAAAGGAAATCCTGTACCACCTTCTTTCCTTCGCTGGTGCATATGTATATGTGCTGTGTGTGTGTGTGTGTGTGTGTGTGTGTGTGTGTGTGTGTGTGTTCATGTTTATACAAAAGAGTGAGTTCTGGAGACAAGAGAAGCCTTCAGTATGATGAACCAGAGGTAAAGAGAGGAGTAAGACTCTAGTGTGGCCACAGGAATTGTGAGAGCAAGGCCTATAAGCTAGTGGCTGTAATGAAGCTATTCAAACTTTAGCCCCACTTTACGTAAAATGGAAATGATATGTTGTACCTGACTTCAGGATCTGTAGCTGTCAGCTACCTCTCTTCTTGGCCCTAATTTCATGTCAGCAATGGCCTAGAACCCTATAGTTTCCAGGCCAACAAAGTATGAATACTAAACTGAGAAATGAAGCAGAACTCCTTCAAATGACAAAAATGTTGACAGAGTCAGCTCTGCTCTGAGGTGTGGAGTGGATGGTCTATGAGCTACTGCAGCTGGAAATCTCAGGCTATTTACCACTAGCTGCAGCCCCCACAAATTCTGAACTTGTACAACAACCTTGACCTGGCAAGTTCAGTCCTATGTACTTGTATAAACATGAACACACACACACACACAGATAGACACACACACACACACACACACACACACACAGCACATATACATATGCAAGCCCAAGGAATATGCTAGAAAACTCTGAACACCATTTGGCATCCCTGAGAATCCCCAAATGTCAGTCCACCGTATAATGAACAAGTAGATTAATCGTGGAATCTTCACTTCACAGAGCATCAGAAGCACTAAGCACACAACCTCTCCAACCAAACAGCACTGAGGTACTGAATTACCCAGAGGTAAAGAGAGGAGTAAGACTCTAGTATGGCCACAGGAATTGTGAGAGCATAAAGAATATGTTGAGTTAAAGAAGCCAAGCACTGGATTCTATGTGATTCCATTCAAGTGAGGCACAAAAAGGAGGAAAAAAAGACAAGTAAAAACCCTGATCTACAATACTAGTATTAGAAATGAGTCTTAGGACTAGTTGGGGTAGTTAGTTGAAGTGAGGTATCATGGGAGTCCCGTGGTGTGTAGGTTACCATTAATACCTAAGGCTGGGGTTTACACACTGGTTCCATGGTTCATTCAGTTCCTAAAATTCATGCTACACATTCACTTAAGGCAAATGCACTTCTCTGTATGTTTGTGGTACTTTACATTTTACTGAAGGAAGAACAGAAAGAAAGAAAAGGACGAAAGGAAGGGAAGGGGAGGAAGACATGAAGAAGGCATGAAGAAAGGAAGGGAGGAAGGAAAGGAGGAGGAGATTTCCATCAAAGAAACCACACTGAGATTGAGAGCTTACATTCTTACAGACACAATGCACACTAGAAGACAATGGAATGACATCCTTCAGTTGCAGAGAAAAAATACTGGAGAATTAAATTACACACAAGCAATAGAGGTGTCTTTATAAAGAAGATGATGAAAAATGTTTGCAGGAAAACAAAAGAAAAACAGAATCACACCCTTAAAAGTATTCTTTACTATAGAGGCAAACAATACTGGGGACAAGTGTGAAGGCAGCAGAGTGAAAGAAGAATGCTGGAGAGGACAGATACAAATGAAAACCCACCTGCTCGTCAGTCATTACAATTTGTGGCTTTAAAAATAGATATTGAGCTTGGGAGATAGCTCAGTGGTCTAAGTGCCTGGCTGGCAAGTGCAAGGACCCAAGTTCGATCCCTAGAACTACATTTCAGTGCCGAACCCATCCCAGGATTAACTAGCAGCTACTGAAACTGGGCATGGTGGTGCATGCCTGTGATCCCAGTGCTGAGGAGGCTAAAACAGAAGGGTCACTGTGAGTCCAAATTGAGCAGTGAGAAACTATGCCAAATACATACATTAAAAATAAATAAATAAGGGGGCCAGGGAGATAGCTCAGTAGAACAAGCACTTGTCTGGCAAGAGCAAGGGCCTAGGTTCAATCCCCAGTTCCACCAAAAAAACATTGAAATAAATAAATAATAGTCAATAGATGTTGGACCAAATTGCAAATAAAGAAACCAAAGAAAGGAGCATGAACAGTGCTGCAGGGCTAGGGCTATAACTAAGGGGTCCAGCACTTTCTTAACATCCTGAGACCCTGGGTTCCATCTCCAACATTTCAAAGAAAAAAGTAGGATATTGCTGGTGTGACTCAGTTGCTTGTTCCTTCTCTTGCATGTAGGAAAGAAACTGGTGTCCCTCTAAGGACTGCAGTGACAAGCATCAGTCTCCAAGACTGAAATATTTTCTTTACCTTTTTCTTTAATTTATTTATTGGATATAGGGTCTTGCTATGAAGTGCAGACTCAGAGTGATCCTCCCATCTCAGCCTCCCTTAGTGCTGGGATTACAGGTGTGTGCCACAATGTTGTTTTAGGGCTGGCACAGCATGCGATATTGTGGATTGAACTCAGGTCCTTGAGCTTGGCAGGGAGGCGCTTAGATTGCCAAGCTATCTCCCCAGCCTGTGATTCTGGTTGCCTAGCAGGTCCTGCCAAGCTGCCAGATTTGGTGCTCAGGCTGCACAGGAAAGATACGTTGCCAGACTTCTCAGGTACCCAGAGATTAGGGTACTTGCAGTGTAGAAAACTGCAAAGCCAGTAAACAGAGATTCATGGCCAAGGTAATAGGACTAGCTCCATCATCTCCTCCACTCCAAAGACTCCACTCCCAAGCCCCTCAGTACAGAAGCTAAGTGCATGATGGGCCATTTGTGTGAGTCTGCCATGCTGGGATTGGTTCATGCGTTCTACACTTACCCACGAATCTGCAGCATCTCTAAATAGATACATGAAATGGTTAGATTTAGAATGCTTCACTAATTTAACAATGCTTTTCTCCATTAATTAAGTGAGGAACTTGAGACCAAGAATGTCTTACACTTACCAAAGGTGAGACAGTCAGGGTAGGGACTAGGATCTGGACCAGGCCAAGGGCTCTCTTCTTTCCTCCTAGCCAGTATCATGAAGTCCACACTGCTTGCCAGGAGGATGGACTGAAATCTGTTGAAGGCTGTTTCTCTATTTATAACACAGATGACTTCTAACTACTGTCACTTCACAACAAAAGTGACAGTAGTGATTCAGGGGATTTCTAGCCACCCTGTACTTCCTTTTTTTTTTTTTTTCTTTTTGGCAGACCCAGGGATTGAACTCAGACCCTTTCACTTGCCAGGCAAGCTCTTATTCCATTAAGCCATCTCCCTGCCCTCCCCTGTACTCCCTAATGTCTGCCAAGGGCTTCTGCTCCTCAGCGAATTAGGAGACAGAAGGCAGAGTGGAAGAAAAGTGGGATTGCACATCAATAGAAGAAAGGAAAGGAAGAGAAAGACACATCGAGAATCCCTAAATGGGAGGGTTTAGTGTAGGTCCTCAAGTCTCAGGTAAGGTGGCAACTCTGTCCTCCGTGCACACGTCCATAAAACCACACTGGCCTCTGCATGCCATGGACAACACATGAGAACAAACAAGACTCATGGACAGATGAAGGGTCATTGGGATGTGCCTTTCTACAACAGGCCTTTGTCACCACCAGTCAGTTGCATCATGCCTTGTCTTTTTCCATCATCCTAGCATTCCTGGGAGGGAGGATTTGCATTTCACAGATGTGGGCCCAGCTCTGCTGCTTGTCCATACACATTCATTTGGGCTCCTGGAAACTGCACCTTTTCACCTGAAACTGATTCATGGTCAACCATGTATGGAATCTTCTATCAGCATGGCCGTGAGGAGGTGGAACACATCCGCCTCCTCACCCTTTCTTTCCTACCCTTCCTCAGCCCTGTGGGGGCTTGTCATGCTGCTTGGGATGAACTCCTCTGTCTACAGTGAAGTGAACCACAGGCCACTGGCTGTGTGGCTGCAGAATAGTCCTCTCACTGGGCACCTAGGAAGTCTTTCCCTGAAGGCTGCTTCTGCCTCAAAGCAGCCAGCATGGAGAATGCAAGGCTTGTTTTTCCTGTTTGGTGGGAAACGATCCATAGAATTTCAATAGAATCTGAAAGAGAGAGAGGGAGAATGAGAGAGTGAGAGAGAGAGAGAGAGAGACAGACAGACAGAGAAACAGAGAGACAGACAGACACAGACACAGAGACAGTTTCAGAGTCTTCTTGCTTGCTTTGTTTGCTGAGCTGTTAGAATGAACAGAAGATGTGGACAAACATGTATCCATTAAAACTGCTCCTCAAGCAGGCAGTCTGTTCAGGACTTGCAAGAGCCTGTGCCAAAAGGCCAGAAATTGGGGCAGGACCTTGTGTTATTCATTACGGTAAGACTCTGCCCTAACCCATTTCAGGCTCATCAGGGGTGTTAGTGAGATGTTTGTTGCACTGAACTAAGCAGGGAAAGTATAAAAGCTGCCCCTCTCCACTCTGTACTGGAGATCAATCCAGGCACATGTAGGCCAAGCCAAGTCAAATCCCAAGTTACCAGCTAGTTATTGAGTTCTGATTAGGGATCAGGAAGTATTGCCCTCACTGCTCACTTCTTAATTCAAAGGCATGTACCACATAAATTCCTGCACATGCTGGAAACTGGGCTGGGGTCAGTCACTAAGGGATAAGATCAGAAGCCTGGCCTTCCGATGACTCTGCAGAGGGCCAGTAAGCAGCCTGTCAAGAACAAGATGTGCAGGCACCACTGAGGCCTGCACACAGTGTGAAATGCCCTCCTCGCTGGGACATTGGGAAGAGACGCAGGTCAGCAGCGAGCTCACCTCAGCGCAAGTTCAGGAATTGAACAGAGAAAGGAGAAGAAAATGAGCACTGGCCAGACTTCACTGGGTTCCTGGCATACAGCTGGGTGATATCTGCTGGACCTTTCATAGGCAGAAATTTTCCTCTGATTGAACATAAGGACATAGAGAAGCTGCAAGAGATGAAGCTCCAAGAAGTGAAGGCTCAAGGGCACTGAAGCAGAATGGAGCATATTCCTGGTTTGACTGGTAATTTTCCTGGCATAGGCAGCAGAGCACAGGGTATCAGGGGAGCAGTGAGGCTGGGAACTTTGCCCAGTGGCATGTCCTACAAAGAATTTGCACTGCATCCTCAGGGAAGACTGCCACTCAGCAGTCCAGGGCTGCACTGGGGTTGTGATGAGTCTTTTCTTAAATTATCATTTAATACATGTATTTGTGGATGTATAATTCATGTACCATGAATTTCGTCAATTCAAAGTGTGTAAGTAATTCAATGATTTTGGTATTTTTGGAAATGGACACTTCTCACCATGAACTTTTGGAATACTTCATCCCCAGGGCTGGGAGACTGCTTGCCAAGCATTTGCCTGGCAAACTCAGGGACTCAGGTTCAATCCCTGGGTACTGGATGCCATGCCAGCCACAAGCAGTTTTAGCCACTGAAACTGGGCATATTGGCATATGCCTGTAATCCCAGCGCTGGGGAGGCTGAGACAGGAGGATCACTATGAGTCTGAGCTGCATAGCAAGATCCTGTACCAAGTGAACAAATAAATTAAAAATCAAAAAATAATTAAGACTATTTCATCCCCATGAAAAGAAACCCCTCGCCCACTTAGCAATCCCTCCCTGTTCCTACTCATACCTAGGCACAGCTGGCCACCAGTCTGTGCTGTGTGTTCCACTTTGTCCATGTGGTGACACATATCAATGTCTTATTTCTTTTTATTATGAATTATCTTCTATGCACAATACATGCCAAATTGTATTTACCTACTCATTAGCTCATGGTGGTTTCCACAGTCTGGAAATCATGCTACAATGAACATTCACATACAAGTGTTCATGCATTTATATGTTTCAGTTTCCCTTAAGTACACAGCTAGGAGTACAGTCACTAGACACCTCTGTTTAACACTTTGCAGAGCTGCCATCCTGTGTCCCAAGGTGGCTGCACCACTTTCTATTCACAGCAATGAAGGTCCCACTTGTCACTGACTCTGGCTTCTGGCTTCCTGATCCAAGCCATGCTAGTATCTGTATAAAATGAATTCTCACTGTGCTTTTGATTTGTACACTTAATGATACTAGACAAATGATATTAGGCATCTATTTGTGTTTGGGACATTTATCTATCTTATTTGAAGAGATATCTAATCACATTTTTTTATCTACTTTACATTAATTTGTTTTATATTAAGTTGTAAGACTTCTTTATATAGACTTGATACCTCAGATATAAGATTTGTAATTTTTTTTGTCTCTTGCAGGTTGTCTTTACTTTCCTGATGATATCATTTCCATGACAAATCTTTAAATTTTCATGACAAATAGGTTTTTCTTTTCTACTTCACATATTTAAATTTTCCCCACTTTTTTTTTTTTTTTTTATGAACCGGGAATTGAACTCACGCCCTTGAGCTTGCCAGGGAAGCGCTTATTCCACTGAGCCATCTCCCTGGCCCCTCCCTACTTTTTTTTTTTAATTGCATTTATTCATTGCACACTGGCTGTGGAGGTTAAGGGGCTTTGTGAGTCAAGCTCAAGTCTAGAGAGGGAGATCTGTGATACCCACTCTTCTACCTTCCACCAGCCTTACTGGGCCAGTTACTAAGCATCAGAATGAACCTCATTAACATAAGATAGAGACTTTCACAAAGGCCCGTCCCTCCCAGTGGTTTGGGAAGGTTGAAGCACATGTTGTTGATGCGTGTTGGCAGGAATACAAGGAGGGCATACAATCCTTAATCATTCTGATGAATATTGTGGCCCCAGCACACAGCCTCAGATGCGTAAGTGCTTGATGATTAACATTCTCACAGTACCACATCTATTAAATATTTCCAAATACTTGAAAGACTTACATAGCCCATTTCCCAATAAAAATGAGCCCTTATTTTCTTCTTTGATCTCCATACTATCTCATTTAATCAGTGGAAGAGAGAGAAAGAGAGACTCACATCCTGTTACGGGCAGCCTAAGGGTATCACTGAAATGAGGAGAATCTTCTAGATTGGGAATTGCTGGACAGACTTGGAGTACAAAAGCCCGCAAACCTGTGGGGCAGCGCAACGGTTGCCCACTGCCCCAGAAGCTCTTGCTCCACGTGGACTCCACTTTCATGCCTGGCCACTGACTTCGATGGCTATCACTCTAGTGAGGCCCGAGACCCCCACAGCTCTGCCATAGTAAACAATATGACACCCAGCATGGTGGAAAGTTATTGCCCTCGGGAGCCTTGGACCAGGAGAAGCAGAACCTGTGCACATGTCCTCCTCCACCCGGTCCTGTCTCCCATCCAGCAGGCTTCCCCAGGGCCAGGGGCAGGGTCTGCCAAGTGTCCTGTAAGATAGCCCCAGGAGATGGCGCCAGTTTGTTCTACCTCCTTCTCCACTTTCCTCTTGTTGTATCTCTCAGATAGCTTCTCTGGAACCATCTACCATGGCTTCCAGGAACCCAGGTTGGGACAGGAGGATGCTGGATATGATTCCTGCTCTCTTCACCAACTCTTGTGGGCCAAAAGGAGGGAGAGAGAGACAGGAGCAGGGAGGGAGACAGCACCAAGTGGGGGCTATAAGAATTTGGACCAAGACGGAGCTGTAGGAGAGACTGAGGGAGCCAGTCATGCAGGCTTGCTGGTCTCTCCTCCTGCCAATTCCACGCAGGCAGCTGGGGTCACTTACTTTCTTCTTCTCATCTGTCCACTGTGGCTAGTTTTAACCCGTGCAGTCACAGGGCTTGCAAGTACATCAAGTATGTTAATATCTGGGAAATGCCTAGAGTAGGTCCTAAGCATTTTCATGTGTGCAGTAAGCGTGCAAACCTACACATGATCGTCCACATGAGAAAACTTACCCTGAAAGACCAGGGCTTTCACTGAGCCATAATTTTTTAAAATAAAAACAAGTTTATTTTTTTAAATGTATTTTAGTGTAGGATCTACAGGGTCTCACTATGTAAATTGGACTCCTAATGATTCTCCTGTGTTCAGCTTCCCAAATGCTGGGATTACAGGCCTGCACCACCATGCCCAGCCTCACTTTCCATCTCAGCATGGCCCAGAGGTGGGGCCAGCACAACATAATGAGGGTCCAATTCTGGCTGCTGTACTCTACCTAAGCATGCACTTCAGTCCATTGAGCTATCTGAAAAACAAAAAGTTTGAATGGCAATCTTCCAGGATCTGGTTTCTAAGAAAATCCTCTCACAACCATGAGTCCAACACCTCGTACCTGAGGAATGGGATTAAAATTTGTACAGATGAATCAGGTATAGTGCTGTAGGCCTGTAATCCCAGCACTCTAAGAGACCCAAACAGAAGGATCACAAGTTTGAGCCCAGCCTGGGCAATTTAGCAACTTAGGGAGATACTGTCTCAAAATTTAAAAAATTAAAATTAAAAAGGGGCTGAGGATAAAGCTCAGTGTGAAAGTTCTGGGTTCGATTCCCTGGAAGATACACACACACACACACCCCTCAGTGGTGCTATTATTAGTTCTTACAAGAGCCCTGTGGGAATGGAGAGACTTTGTATGGCATAATTCTAACCACATAAGTGCTTTTGTGAGGTTTGTATTTTATGCTATCTCTGTGTTATCATGAAATCCTTCATATTTTATTGAAGAAACAGTTGCAGAAAATAAACAATATGTGATTTTTCACCTTCGCAAGACAGCAGCAAGGAAATAATTTCAGAGCCTTGGAATTTCCTCTGTAGACCAGGAGGAGGGGCAGGAAGAGAGGGCATAGGGTGGGGGACAGAGGGGGACAGACAGTCACGCACCCGCATCAGCCCGTCACAGGGCTTGTTTCTACAGAGTTCCCTTCCTCCAGTCCAAGCTCATGGCACTTACTGTGAATGGTTTCAGTGCTGTCACACTGTCCCAGAGGGTAACACTGGCACATTTTGTTTTAGCTTAGTATCACAGGGCTGGACATTGCTCATGGGAATTGATACCTGAATACTTTCATCTTAACACCGGGCCCTGCCATCTATAGGATCTAAGAACCATCATTTTACTTCTGTGGACCACTCACAAGCCCATCTTGAGACAGCAGAACATGGCAGTAGTATTTCCACATGGCAGAGGCCACAATTGGCTTGGTCTCCAAGAGCCATGCCATCCAAGAGTGGATGAACATGCAATCTTATTTAAATCATGTTTAAGCATTTATAAGGCCCGCTTGTTGGCATTGATACCTGTCTCAATTACTTTTATCTCACTGCTGGGACAAAACACCTGACACTCAAAATTAAGAAAGGAAAGGTTTATTTAGCACTCAACTAGTGGAGGTTTCAGTCCATACTCAGCTGGCTCCAAGGCAGGGTGGTACTTGGCAAGGGGAAGCCTTTCATGGTAGTAGAAAACCTCAGAGAGCCACAGGAGGAGCAGCAGCTGTGGCAGCGAGCAAGCCCCTTTCCCCTCTTTACATGTGCATGCCGATTATCTGTCCCTAGATATGTGTAGCACTCACACCCATAATCCCAGCATTGGGTCAAGAATTAAGCACAAATTCTAGAAGCCTGTCCCAGTGACAGCATGAGGCTTTGTGGGGACAAGACACAAACTGTACCACCACCTACCAGTAACAAATGGGAGACAGCCTGTTCCCTCATGCAGCATCAGGGTCAGAACAGACACAGAAGCTAAGCAGACACTTCTACCCAGACTACCCTACTCTGCAGGGCCTACTCTACCAGCCAAGTCCAGGGCCAGCCCTGAGCTTGGTAAGTGTAATGGTCGATAGTTTGTGTCAACTTAAGAAGTTTAGAAGTTTAACTCAGCAAAGAGCCAGAATCCTTACTCTGTAAACATTCTGAGGTTGAGGAAGAGGAGAGTGTGGTGGGACAGCTGGTTTACCATGGAAGAGAAGAAACCTGTGCCTTTTTTTTTCTCTTGTTGCTTTTTCTGTCTTCTACTTGACCTGCTGCTCCCTTGTCCTGCTACCCTGCCTTGAAGGCAACTGATTATGGACTAAAACCTCCACAGACCCTGAGTTAAGTAAACCTTTTCTTCTTAATTTTGTGCATGGAGTATTTTGTCTCAGCAACAAGAGAAAGTAACCAACCGACTGGTACTCAGAGACATACTTGGGCTCTGTGTCAGACAACAGGCTTCGTAGGAGTTTGCTAGGCATCACCTGTGTTGGGAGCAGAATGGAAAAGGAACAGGACTGGAAGCAGGGGGGCAGGTCCAGCCCACCCAGGAAGTCTGAAGAGCTGTCCCCTTTACTTCTCAGAGGAGAGGGAGTCGTGGAAGTGTGTGCTGAGTGGCCAGCTCATGTCTAGCTCCTCTGCTGCTGCTGCTCAGCTCCTTTTCTTCCTCCTCCTTCTTTCTCCTCCTCATCTTCCTCTTCCTCTTCATCAGATGACCCTTGCAGATTATATTACATTAGTTTATTCACCTGTTTTGTACAGAGGCTGTTGTGCCATAGGTTCCCTTGGCCGGGACCCCTGTGTTTGAAGTCACAGTCCTGCACATGTGTGGTCCTGCTCCCTGCAGCTGCCATCACTGGAGGTGGCCATCAGAGCCATTGACCAAAAGGACAGTGTGCTTTAGGCATCCACATGGCTCCTGGTCCACAGCAGGGAGCCTAAGCTGCTGGAGAAGGCAAGGGAAGAACAAGGCCACAAACCCAGGGTCTCTTTTCTCTGTCATATGCATCGCTTTTTTACTCTGAGCTTGCTGTAGCCAGAGTCTTTTACTTATAAGAGACAGAAGCTAATCCTAGTTCAAATGCAAGGAGGAGCAAAGGCATTCAACAGAGACATGTAGTTTCTTGTGTACAGTTGTCCCTCACTACTTCACGGTTAGACTTCCATGGGCTCATTGTTTCTTGGGTTTTTAAAAAACATGAATCTAAATTATTTATCATAGAGTTTTCACTATATCGCAGGATTTTGCAGCACCATACAGTATGCATATATTGATAAAATCACATAGGTTCATGAGTTTAGAAAATGGTTAAGAACACTACGTGTTTTCAAAAGTGTGGGAAAGGTTTATTAGAGTTTGGGAATACTTTGTAAAGCCTTAAAATATATACAAACACTAAAATAAATATGATGTCACTACTTCGCTAATTTTCATTTATGGCTGGGGCATGGGGAACATAAGCTCTGTGACAAGTGAGGGACTACTGTATAGCTGAAAGAAAAGTTCAGCAGGGCCGGAGAGATAGCTTGGTGGTCTCAGCACCTGTCTGGCAAGTACAAGGACCTGAGTTTGATTCCTGGTACCCCATGCCCTACCAGCCCTGGAACCCCAGGCATGCCAAGCCAGCCCAAAACTGGGTGTGGTAGTACACACGTGTCATCCCAGTGCTCTGGAGGCTAAGGCGGGAGGATCACTACAGCTCTGAACTCCATAGCGAGACCCTGTATCAAACAACAACAAAAAGTTTAGCAACCAGTCTTAATAATAAAACAATGTCATGGTAACTGACAAAACATTCTAGTAACATATTGAGGCTCTCCCACGGGACAGCCATTATCCTAAGAGTCTTATGTGCTAACTTGGCCCTCATAATGATGTCATAGGAGATGCAATCAAGGTTCTGCTTGTGTAGATGAGGAAACTGAGACTGAGGAAGGTAAAGAAGGAACCCAAGGCTACACAGCAGGGAAACATCCAGGCTGGGGCTGAACACACAAATGCTGTCTTCTCACTCCAGGCTGCCTATTGACTGCTACCCTGAGCACAGGAAGTGAAAGCACAAGGCCAGAGAGGATCCAGGCAGGGAGAGAGAGGGCAGTTTCTTCTAGTATGGAGCATATACGGCAGGCTGGGCAGAGGACTCTGTGCTGTAACAAAGGGCAGGGTCCCTTGCCTGACAAGCCCTCGAAGCCCTCCCTGTGAGAGATACCACTCCTTTCCCAAGACAGAAGTCAAAAAGATCCCACGCTGGAGCAATACAGAATAACGATCAGAAAAATAAAATTGGTGTTAATAATTAAGCAAAAGAATTCTCCCAGAACCTCTCATTTTTATGTGAATAAACAATGATAAAGATTAAACATCAGTACATATTTAAAAATACATTTTTATCTGTGAGGCAGCTTTTGTTACAGGAAAAAAGTAGTTAAGGTTGATTATTATATTATGAAAATAACTCTGATTATTTTCTACTGGGCTTTGAGTTCAACTTATGAAGCCATTTAAACATATGCTTAACTATTTCCTAGAAGTCACTTATTGAATATAGCAATAAACCTAAAAATCTTTAAACAAGGAGGCCAAGTGACAGATTTTTAAATCCCTTCCATTGTATAAGGTATGATAGGTTGAAAGGACTCAAAGCATTAAGCAGTAAGTCAATTCACAAACAGAATGCCTTTCAGATTCCTTTAAACAAGCAAATATAGTAAGTTTCGTAAATTTTTTGTAAGTTTTTGTAATGGAAAATTAAGCTTAAACAACTATTCAGGGTATATTGAAATTATCATTATATGACTAATTTATCTTTAATACTTCAAATGATATTTTTTATTATACAGTACTCAAATATCCCAGCATTAGCTATTTTTCACCATGGTTACATCTCTGTAATTTATATTCCTCGCCCTATAAATAATTCTTGTATTTTCCACAGTAGGAAAGAACACAGTATTAAATAAGCATATAGCATGTAATACTGTGGGAAACTTCATCCTGAACAAATAACCACTGGAGATGTCTATCCAAAGTCCCAGGACTTATGCCACAGGGCAATGTTTTCTTCATCACAGTTGGGCCTATTTTCCACTTACTATCACAACAGAAAGCTTTAAGTCCACATTTTATAGATGGGACTAGTATTTGCAAACTTGACCCTGATCTATTTCTGGAGTTCTAGTCCCTGTGTCTGAAACCACAAGACTGCTAATCCTTCTTAAATACCCATTCCTGAAGCATCCTGTTCCCAGAATAAAAACCATATTTATCAGAGTCCTGATAAGCTAGGTAATTAGGAGTGGTCTGAGAAAGGGAAGCATGTGCAGGGGCTGTGCTGTGGGAAACCTGCAGGAAGTGTCCTTACACACGAGCAGCACACTCTGTGGTTTCTGAACGCCCATACCTGTACTGAAGTTGGTGGCTGGAGCTGAAGCAACTAGCTTGGACCATAAGGCTAACCTGGGTGTAGATGCAGGTTTATTATCTCCTGTTGTGAACAAAGTGGAACAACCCTGTGGCCCGACATTGTGCAATGCCAGCCTTGCTCTCGGCGCTTGGGAAGGGGAGAGTTGAACTTCTACGCCATGAAGTCATTACTCAGTATTTCTACAAGGCAATCTGATGGTGTCTGTTGCAGATGCCTTTAGCTGATTGGCATAAATGAAGTTTCTGAACACTTTACCACCACCACCACCACCACCACCACCACCACCACTTTTCACAGTCGGCCTTTTCACTGTCTAGGAGAAGTCAGCCTTTCCTGGCTACATAAATGGCTTCATCAAATTAGTATCTACAATTGGTGGCAGGATGTCACACCCCACTTCAAACTGAGGCTGCAGCTCCCAGTGCAAGATAGATTTTGTTGCTTCCAAAACCATCGAATGCAAGAAATTAAAGTTAACTGACATTTTACATGAGTTTACAGTGTAAAACATGTAGGTAACAGCACTAATGCTTCTCACAAGTTAATATACATAAAACAGCTATGGGTGATTATCATTAAACTATCAGTGAGCACCTGGTATGTGCTACAAGACTGGATTTAACCTCTGAAGTCAGGCTGAAGTTTAATCCTCTCATCATTTTCATTGGAGAAGCAAAGAAACCAAGATCAAACAGTTTCCCAGGGTTTACACGATGGTCGCACCCACAAATCACAAAGTGATAGGGGTGCTCTCTTAAGGGGGAAGAGCTGTGTAGTTTTAATTATCAAAACAAAAAAAAGAAATGTTTGTGGACTTAGCCTCAAGGAACGTTAATCTATTAAGATGCAAAAGATACAGGTTCAACATATGTGGACATGATTTTTATTCTAATAAACATGAAAAACTTATATGTCAAACTTGGATATTTATACATAGTTTCAACTGGAAAAAGTAACTGACTCTCTTTGGCAAACCCAACAAAACAAAACAGAAGAGAAGAGAACAGGTGGGTGCAAAGTCTACCTCTGCAGTCCGATACTAAGGCCATCCCACAGGCATATATGGTGGAAGAGAATTACGGAACTTCCTCAGAAAGAGGAAGTTGACCTGCGAAAGCCCTGATGCTTGGCAGTGCCTAAACTATGCAATTATCCCTCTCATTTATTGAACATTTTCAGAGATGTTCACAAGTATAAAATTACACAGGAAAGACACTTCAATTAGCAAAGGTCATCATTTATTGAATGCCTGCTAAGGATCTGGCACGGAACTAGTAAGTGTTATATACATAAGCTTTCTTCTTAAGAGCAGAGTGCCATGGTGCCCACTCAGTGGACAGAACCCTATAAGACTCAGGGACTTGAAGCTGTTGCTCAGAGCACATGCACAGCCACCTGGGGACACACATCTGCCCAGGCCCTCTGTTATGTCTTGCCTACAGCTGGGCTAAGATTCAGTACTAGCCTTCTGACCTGTTGCTCAGTCTTTAGCAATAAAATGCTTGGAAGGTTTTGTTTGTTTTTAATTAATTACATTTATCATCATACTTTAGGTATACATAATGTCACTTTCATCAGGGGAAATTTGTACCTGTACATCATATATCTTGACTGTTTTAAATCTCCATCTGCTCCCCTCCATTCAATCCCTCTGCCCTTCCTCATCTACGAAGACTATCTTTTCATTGTCCTTTCATTTTTCTTTTTTCCTTTTCCCTTCCTTTCTTCCCCTCCCCCATTCCTAGGTCCCTTTCCTATATGAATATTTTCTTCCTCTTTCACAATATCTATTACACACTTCAGTCCTTGCTGACGTTTTTGGTTTCTCACATCCAAGAAACCCCGTGGCATTTATATGTGTGTGTCCAGTTTATTTCACTTAGGAGTATGGTCTCAAAGCATATCCCCTGGTATGGTGTTTTTAATTCTTTTGAGAAGATATCAAGAAGAGGAGTAAGTGAGTCAAATGAAACCTTCACTTTTAGTTTTCCAAAGAATCTCCACACTGATTTCCACAGTGGTTGCACCAGTTTACACTCTCACCAGCAGTAAAACAGGGTTCATTTTCCCCACATCCCCTCCAGCATTTGTTAATGGTGGATTTCTTGATAATAACCTTTGTAGACTGAGACAAAGGCAAGGCAGGGAGCATCGCAATCACTGACTTGAAATTATACTATAAAGTTGCTATGATAAAAACAGCATGGTACTGTTTAAAAACAATAAAACAATGAAGACAATAAAATGTGGCGTATTAATTATTGAAAATGTGCTAGTAATCGGTTGTGCAACTGTCTCATTGCTATTTGTTTCTCAATAAAATGAAAACAATAAAACAGACCTGAAGATCAGTGGAACAGATTAGAAGATGCAGAAACAACTTGAGGCATATGCACCCCCTTATCTTTAACAAAGAATTCAAACATCTTCACTGGAAGAAAGATGGCCTCTGTAATAGATATTGCTGGAAAAACTAGCTTCCCACATTCTAAAGATTAAAACTAGACCCATATATATTTACCATGCATTAAACTAAAATCAAAATGGATCAAAGATCTAAATATTAAAACAGAAACACTAAATTTGCTGGAAGATAGTATAGGTAGAACTCTCAAAGACATAGGTGTAAGCAAAGACTTTATGAATGAGATCAGGATCAGGATCACCCAGGTTCTATTATGAATAATCGATAGCTAGAATCTCATCTTATTAAAAGGCTTTTGACCATCAACAGTAGAGATAACTCATGGTACAGGAAAAAATGTTTGCCAGCTATTCCTCAAAGGACTACTATCTAGAATACACTAAGAACTCAAAAAAAAAAAAAAAATCAGATTTCTCAAATTTAAAGATCAAGCCAAAAATGGGCATCTGAGATGAATACACACTTATCAGATGGAGAAGGTATAAACAAATAAATGTATGAAAGTGTTCAACTTCACTGATCATTTGAGAGACGCAAATTTAAACAACACCCAGATTCCAAATGCCTTTTGTAAGGTGTTTGCTTTTAAATATATTCAAACTATGACATGGAACAAAGAGCCCCACAGTTACAACAGTAAAGGTAATAGCCTTATAATCTCAGGCAGATTTTAAACCCAGTAATTGAATTCTGGCTCCTTTTGTTCCCAAGTGGACTCTTAGACCAAAAGTTCTCCAGCTGCAGACTCTTACAGATCATTCAAGGCAAGAGTTTTAATCTGGGAATTCTGTCCTTAGACTTGTTGTGCACTAGGAGCGGAAGCTCACAAGAGGTTCAGCTGGCTTTGTCTTTTTGCTTTGACCTTGCCAGGGCTGTGCTTCTCCTCTGCAACACCTTTCTCCATGGCCATTTCTCCTCCATGTTATAGCCCCAGGCAGCAGACATGGAGCCCATCTTGAAGACTGTGTATCCTCACCATCCAGCCTGTGTCAGGCACAGAGCAGATGTTCAGTGGCTAGCTGCAAGATCAGTTGCTTCCCATGGTATCCTATGTGGAATTGTTTGCATCCCATAGAACACAGTTTGAAAACCCTGCTTGAATTTAACCTTCTAATTATATACACATAACTAACATCTCTAAATATGGTCAGCCCAGCACTCCAGCCAGAGAACAGCTGCAACTTGTTTTAAAGAGACAGGATCCCAGTGTAAGTCCACTGACACAAGACTCTGGGTGAGGGCCCAAGGGGTTATATTTAGAATAAACCTCTTCAAGTCATTCTTACGCACATTAAAGTTGAGAATTAGGACTCTGAGGATGCCTAGCCTGATACCAAGAGGTACTTAGAGGCTCAGAGAACTGAGATCTTTCTTCTGCTTGAGCCAGATCAAAGATCCGCTGCCTGAACAGGTGAAACCTATAGAAAGAGCTATGCTTCAGTAAACGATTCATTCCATAGCCTTTTCTGTGGTCTTCCTCCCAGGTTCTTTGCATTTCCCACAATACCCCGAGACTATTTTGCTCACACTGGGCTTCCACTACCACCTGTTGGCTGTGAATTCAGTCTGCTACCAGATCCTGAAAATGCCTGAAAGCCTGTGGCTTTCTTTAAACATGCCACAAATTCTTTTCCGCTCCTCCTATGAGTATTCACCTATTCAACCAACTTTAGTTCAAAAATACCTGAAAAAAATTGCATCTGTTCTAAAGAAGTACATCACTCCCTAAACAATGCAGTATGACATCTATGATCATAGATAGCATTTACATTGTATTAAGTTATTCCATTCCATATAAGGGATTTGAGCACTGGCAATACCCAAGAAGGTATCCTGGCATCAACTGCTGTGGAGCTAAGGAATAACTGTAGGGTAAAGTGATCATTGTGATATTTCTGAAGCTAGTTTTCAAAAGGAATGTGGCCTCTACCTCATTCTGTTGGGACTCTCTCAGAATCTAGATGACATGCCCTAGGAGGCTCTAGCCCCAAACACACATGTGCTCTGGCAGACAGAACCCATCATGCCTGGCCTTTGCTTCAGCCCAACCCTGAATTTACAGCGCTGAGTGAAGAACTGTCAAACCCCTCAGTAATCTTTAGCTTCCAGTCTTCTCCAAATGGTGGAGCTGAGACAAACCACCCTGCTGAGGTCTGTCCAAATCCCTGATCCACAGAACTGTGATCATAAGGAAAGAGCTGTCTTATGTTTCTAATTTTGGAATGGTTGGTATTTGAGATTGGTAACTGGAAATAAGCTGCAATTGAATGTTCCACACACAGCTGAAATGTAACCTACCGCAACACTGGTCATCTCTCTTCCTTCCTCCTGGGAGGTGCCACATTTGGGAGACTTTCATTGTCAACCTAGTGTCAAGATCCTACTTGGGTTGCAGTCACAGAAAATCTCGTAAGGACTCAGTATTGTCATATATTTTCTTTCACAAGTCCTCCTGCTGACCTTGGCTCCACTGCTCAAAGGGATCAAGACCTCTCAAGTTTCCAACTTTGTCATTGAAGATGATGCTCCCTCTCTAGACCTGAAGTAGATTTAAAACAAAATGAAACACAACAACAAAAAGTGATTCTGTTGTAGAAAAATGCAGGAGATGGCCCATGGAATGTTACTAGCAATGCCTCCATCTGCTGTGCTGGGACACAGAAGTAGAAGTGCCAGCCCTCTTCAGTGCCACGCCAAGTCTATGTCAGAAGCACGTCAGAAACACACCTACCCAGTAGGTTTCTCCTACACCAGTTCTTTTTGCTAAACCCCTGCATCTCATAGATGACTTCAATCATCTGAAAGCTTTTCCAGTGCCAATGCCTCCCATGGAAAACTTTCCAGAGCTCCCTCCTGCTCTCAAATAAAGCTATGCCTGACTTTGACTTCATGGGTTCTGTGGGATTTGAGGACACATACCTAATTCACAGTGACAGCCTGAAGGGCCTGGTCCTGGAAGTGGACCCCGAGATGATGTCAGGTGCCATATCACAGCACCACCCCAAGATGGGGAAGTGACTGGTCCCCTGAGCCCAACTGGGAGCTCTCTGAGGATGTGGACTATGTGATGGTCACCTTTATGTTCCCAGCACTTAGTACAGAGCCTGGTGCATGGTGGGTATTATCCAAATGCATTAGATGGAAGAAAGAGGAGTGATACCTCTTCTTCAGGATCTTGCCATACTAAGGAAAAATGGTACTCGATAAGCAAGCAGCTACAAGGATTAAAGCAGCACCAGATCCTAAGAGAAAGGTGAGAACTGCACAGGGACAGTACTGAGTGTTGCTCACGGTAGCAAATCCAAGGTGGGGTCTTGCCAAGTTCATATGTGGCACAGACTGGGCTCAAATTTCTCATCCTTCCACCTCAGCCTCCTAAAGCTGGAATCACAGATGTGGACCACTTTGCCTGGCTGGGGAATTATTCTTAAGAACATTTTATTTTTCTAGAATGCTTAACATATGTGTCTCCTTATCTTGGTTGTCCAAAAAGGGATTAAATCTCACTCCTAAGCCAGTTTCTGGCAAAGAGATTAGGGTGGTCATAAGTGACTCCGACTAATGAGCTAGCTTAGCGTGGACTTGGGTTTCATATATGTAAGGAATGTACACTGTGTGAGGGTTCTGCCAACTATTTCTGCTCACTCGAGGCCCTGCCAAGATCCTCTGGTAGGAGCTCTTATGGCTATGTGCACTGTGTCTCACTGCAAGATCTCTCGGGTAGCTCTCTTCATGCAGGGTCACCCAGAGAGTGGACACATGCTGGTTGGGGAGTCCAGGCAGGTTAGGTTGGTGATCCATGATCCTGAGGATGAGGCCTGTCAATTAGATTCCTCTCCTCAGAACTCTAAAATTTGGAGTGGATCTACAGGTAGAAGTGAAGTTAAGGGGACTGCTTTAACAGTTGCCACAGTGGAGAAGGGCTGTGACAACAAGGTGGGCAGGAAATTTAGGAGTTGTCCCAGGACTTAGCAGAGAAATCCCGCAGACAAGGAGAGAACATAGACATACAGGACCCTCGCACAAACATGAAGAGACAGATACACTAAGACAGCAGTCTGTCCTTCAGCTTCCCAGCTATGGCTTCAGTCTGCACACCCAAAGCTCAGCCTCATTTTCCTGAGGAAACTTGAGCTGTACACAACCCCAAGAACTAAGGACAGCACTGTCCAAAACACAGAGCACTGGGAGCCCAGCCTCTCTGCCCTCTTTCCCCAGCCAAGCAGCCATACCCTTCCTTGAGCAATCACTCGAATAGGATCAGAGCCCACTAGGACCTTGCCAAGGCAGGGGTAGGATGCAATCAAGCTCCTTAACCCTCATTACTGGGAGGTGGGCTGTAGCTCTGAACATGTGGGATGTGGCTGTGAGTGCTGAATCAGTGTCAGGGCTCCCTGGGGACCCTCCGCAGCCACTCCTGGCAATGACCTTCACCAGCTGTTCCCTGGCAGGCTGTGCTGAGAGGCACATGCAGGACAAAGAGGAAGGCAGGCACACAGCTCTGTGTATGCAGCTCTCCCCTGGAAATGTACCAGGGGTCGGAAGGGCTGCTTGCAAGGACTATTGGCAACTAAAATGAAAAAAAGGAAGAAAACAGGAAGGAAGGTGAAAGGAAGGGAAAGAGGGAGGGAAGGAGGAAGGAAGCAAGGAAGGATAGGCAGAAAAGAAGGAAAACAGGGCTAGGGAGGAAAGCCCTGCTTCTTGGGAAGAAATGAGTTCTACCAGAAGGCAAACAGGTCAGAGAGCAAAGGCCTTCCCCGAGTTAACCCACTGGCCTGGGAATAGAGCCACCTGAGGTTCATCCTGTCCTATAGAGAAGGAGGTGTTTTCATAGTATCATTTAACAGGGACTTTTCACCTGACTGTGGAGTCAGCCAGCAGACCTGCCAAGGGCCCAGGGATGCAATTGAACTGGGTGCAAATTGGAACATCTGGACAGCTGGAGGTACTTATTTCCCTAACAAGATCTTCTTTTCATAGAATGTAATAACTAGGATACAGTAATCCTAACATTAACACTGCAGTTTTTCATTCTTCTTGCAAACAACACCACTGCTTGTGCTAATCCATCCAGTATCTGATTCATTGCTGAGCATCTACCATGCAGCAAGCCAGCCCAGGTCTTTGGGCAGCAGGGAGCAATGTGCAGCACGCTCCTAGCCTCAGCAAGCCGGCCACAGGGCTAGGGAGAGGTACAAGTCTACAGGCCTCAGTGATCCCTGTGAGGCAGGAGGGGGGTCACCCCAGTTCCTTGGTGCTGAATCTGAGCAGCACCTGTAGGTGCTAATAATCCCAGTGACCCAGCTCAAAGAGCTGCTGAAAGATGATGGAGAGGGCAGGCAGGTGCTGCTACTCCTACGGTTCTGCCTTCCCACTCCCCGACAAAACCTTTGGAGAACTTCAGGTGCAGCGAAGTCTCACTGGAGTTTCAGGAGGTGCAAAGCTCTTTTCAGGAAGGGCACATCCTCTCTTTAGCAACAAAACCAAAACAGACTGGACTGGTCAGACAAGGGAGCCCAGGGCAAGTCTCTCAAGCTCTTGGGGGGCAAAGAATAGACCAGTGTGACGCAGCGTGGCTGGGAGGAGGCTTGCATAATCCTGTGCTTTTTATTTTGTTCTCTAACTTTCTCTGAATATCTCTACCCTACTTTTCCTTCCTTTTGTAGTGATTAAAACCCTGCTCCCCTAAAATCTATTTCTAGTCTCTGAATCTTTCTTCTCTCCCTGCAGTCTTTCCTAGCACCTCCACCCACCCGACCCCCTAGGGCAAGCCACCTGCCTGAATGGGCAAGGACCTCCTCTGCAGAGGCCCGCAGTGAACGCGGACGTAGCGTGCAGCAGATGCAAGCCCAGTCCGAGGTGCTCTGCATGTCCCAATTCCCGTCGTTATTGCAACCTCCTCTCAGGCTCTGAGAAGAAAAGCAACGCACTGCACAGCGATTCAGAGGCAGCTCGAGTCCGAGCGCACTGACTGTGGGGCAGAGTTCGCACCTGGGCTGAGTTCCTGCCCCACCGCAGCTCTCTGGCAGGGCCGCCCTCCCCCACTGCAAAAGGCTCCCCTCTCCCATTGGAGCAGCGAAAGCTGCAAGAATGAACGAAGTCCTGGGTACCCTTTTCCGCTTGACATTCCACTGAAAAGTTGTCAGAGCTAGGTAGTCCCATAGAGAGGATTATAGCGAAAAACCCGGACTTCTTAGAAATGCCTCTTAAACCTTGTGTACAGCTTTGAGCCAGCCATCTGCCCTACAGCAAAATCAGTCTCTGCAGCCCTCGCGTTCCCAGAAGACAAGGAAGCAAACCGAATACCAAATCCTGGAATCAAAGCCCCAAACTGCTGTAACTCCAGCCCTGTCAGCTCTCAGGACGAGCCTTGCCGGGCTCTGTGCAGCCTTTTTCATGAGGTGGGAACTCCGCGGCGGGCGGGAGAGAAGGGCTGATGCTTGGCCTCACCAGTGCCAGGGCCTGCAGCATTCGGCTCTGCAACTCACTAAATCCCACCTGGAGTCTAGTGCCCTTAAAGAAGTCAGTGACCCTATCGGTCGCCAGCCGGGAGGGCGACCCCTCTCTGGGCGCCGGCACAGCCTCTTGCCAGTTCCCCTTTGCTGACCCCACGGAGCTCTTCCCTAAGCCTCTCCCGCGGGCCCGCTGCTGAGAGTCGGGGAACTGTCCCCTAAGAGCTCCTCTTCGGCCGGTGATCCGTCCCCGCGCTGCTCCCACGGCCTCCAGAGTCTCCCCAGCCCGGCCTCAGTCCAACCCGCTGCGGTCCACGTGGCTCGGCGGTGCTATATTCAGCTGGCTGGAAGCCTCAGCTAAGGGAAAGCCGAGCCGAGGCAGGCGGGAGGGGCGGAGGAAGGGGAGGGCCGTGAGCGGAGGCGGCAGCCGGGCTAGCGCTCCGCAGGCCAGCAAAGGCGGCTCCTCCCTGGCGGCCCCGCCTCCCGCCCCGCTACTCCAGGAGGAAGGTTTCCCGAGACCGCTCCCATCCCCACCCCGCCTCCCGCGTCTCCGGCGCTAGCCTCCGCCGGCGGAGCCCCACTATACCAGACAGTTTCGACACTTTGCAAAGACAAAGAGCCCTCACCCAGAGGGAGGCGAGAGAGGAGGAAGGAGAGAGGGGAACTAGAGGCGACGTGAGCCGCGCGGGTGAGTATCCGCTTTCCCCGTACTCCTCCGAGACCCCTCCCTGCCCAAACCCGGGAAACTCCAGCGTGTCTCCGGCCGGTGAGCGCTCGGAGCCTGTCGCGGCTCGGGCTGCGCGGGGGTTGTGTCCGCGCGACTCCGGGCATGGACAGTTTCGCGTGTTCTCCTCGAGTGCAGAGGTGATTGCCCGACCTAGGAGTGGGGAGGAGACCCGGAGGGTGTGACAGTAGAGGTGGAACTGAAGACCCCGCCTCGGAAGGGAGTAAAACCGTTGGGAGACCCCTCTACTTGCCGTGGTGACCTCCAGGGCCTCCGGGAGACGAAGGTCCCCAAGGAAGGGGTCTTTGGTGCTGACCGGAGGAGCCGCCAGGAACCTAACAACGGTCCGGGCAGTGGTCCCCGGGGCGACCCCAGTGACTCTGCGCCCCTGACCCGGGTGGGTCTGACTAGTCCGGCCCGCTGTGGGGCGCTATCCGGGAGAAGCAGGCTCCTTCGAGTTCACACAGGGTCTCGGGCTAGGTGGAAACTGCCGGTGGTCGGGACCAGAGGCCACGGGATCCTATCTGGATTTTGTCCCTGATCCGCTATGAGCAGGAGCAGAACCGGGGTTTGGCTCTCGGCGCTCAGAACACCTTCAGCTTGCGTCGCTTCCTAGGGGTTCGAGAAGTTGGCGCCTGGGACGGGGCAGCTGCGAGCGGAGTGGGGGAAGAAGGGAAAGAGTTGGATCAGGGTGGGCAAAGGGAGCCCGGCGGGGTGGAGGGGTGGCAACTCGAAACTCAAAGTCCGCCCCAGCCCCGTTAGGTTCCGCAGCTGCCAAGAAATAATGTGATAGAAGTTAGCAACTTGTGCGCGTTGCCAGCGAAAGTGACCTGCGCGGGTAGGCTCTGCCCCTCTTGGGAGCGCACACATTCACCCTACGGTGGTTCTGGGTGAGGCTACTTGGGGGCGGTCAACCTCGTTCAGAACCCAGACGGCGGCCCAACTTTCTGCTCCGAGTTTCTCTAGGCTTGAGTGTTTGAGCGTGACCTTGCAGGAGAAGGAGCAGCTGAAGTTGCGATAGGGGTTGGGGCTGCGCCCGAGTCGGCGCACAACAACTCCGAGGGCATTGGAGCGGTCCCTGGAAAGGGCGTCCTGGTCGGCGCAGGCCCGAGCTTCTGCTACTTCGTATGTGAGGGTCAGCGCCTCTCTGAGCCTGCCCCGCGCGGGACTTGGTGGCGCCGGGAATAGCGCGAGTGAACGGGGTCACAGCCAGCAGGAAACAGCTGTGACCCTGGAGGCAGGGACAAGCCCGGCTGTCGCATTCACTGGGCTCTCATGTGTTTCTGGGTACTTCGCTTCTGCCCCCCATGTCCCTTGCAGGTCCCCACACCTAGCCAGTTTGTACCTAGATGGTTCCCCGGGAGATAGCGAGCACTCCCCTCTGCCGTTGTCTGTGTCTGGGAAGAGGAGGGTAACGGAAGGAGGCTCGGCAGAACGCACACGGCCTGGGCAGGGACCAAGGTTGTGCCGATGTCACCTGTGCCTGGCAGGTAGTAGATGCTGGTGCTAGGTTGGGGAAAATTCCTACAGCGTGGAGGATGCTGTCAGAGGCTTCTATTCTCCTTTCCTATTACGATGCTGAGTAAAATTCGTATACCCCGGCCAGCCCTTGTGGCTTCCGGCTCTGCCTTGAGCACCTACTACGTGTATGCTCTCCTCGGGACCTGTTCCCAAAAACTGCTGGTTTTCCCCCCATGGTTTTCTTCACCCAGTGCTGAAGAAGCAAGGCCTGGAAGCTCGAAAAGACGAGGTGCACTGCCCTCTGCTGGTTGCAATGGGAACCAGAGATTGACTCCGTGGTGGAACAGAACAGAGGGCTCTGGCCTGAAGTCCCAGTGTGGGGCCTAGCTTCCTGCTCAGGTCGTTGTCTCAGATCTCCTGATTGTCATGAGGGAGTGGAGATCACCCGTGCCCTTGCCTCTGCCCAGATGTGGGTGCTGAGTGCGGAGGGCTCAGCTAGTCTCCGGAGCCTTGCCTTTCTCTGACTTTGAGCCCGAGACAACCTCCAGCCTCATTTTTCCTATCTGTAAAGTAGTCATTATTACCATCTCCGCAGGCTGCCCTGTAAGACAGAGCTTACAAAGACATATGTGAACGTGCGTGCAGTGTGTGCTGTGGGCTCCCGTGTTCACATTCCGTGTGTGCGTGCGTGCATGTGTGTGTGTGTGTGTGTGTGTGTGTGTGTGACTTGATTCGGACTCTAGGAGACAGCTCTTGTAAGGTGCCTGCTGGGTAAAGACATGGAAGAATGCCTCAAGGGCTGAGGTTCCTGGTTGTCAGAGGTCCTGCAGCCTGGGAGATGTGATCTCCCTCGGTTTGCTGTGGGTGGTGCTGTCCAGGCAAAGGCAGACCTGAGCTGAGCAGGGGCCCCTTTGGCCGAGGCCACGGCACACCAGTGAACTGGGGACACAGAGGATCAGGAAGTGGCCACAAAAGATCTCCTGAGTGTGTGGACCTACACTGTCCTCTCTCCTGCTTTTTTTTTGTTTTGGTTTGGTTTTGGTTTTGATTTTTGGTGGCATTGGGCCTTGGCACTGAACCACATCCTCTATGCTTTTAATTGTTTTTCTTTTGAGACAGAATCTTGCTAAGTTGCCCAGCCTGGACTTGAACTTATGATCCTCTTCCTTCACTCAGTCTCCCACAGTACAAGGCAGAATGCAGAGTGGCCACCTTATGTTATCATTAAAACTAAAGCCAAAGGCTGTGTTTTACTGTTTTATTTTCCTTTCCTTTCCTTTCTTCTCTATCTCTCCCTCCCTCCCTCACTCCCTCTCACTGCAGTCTCCCCCCCATCTCCATCTATCTCTCTCTCTTCCTGCCTCTCTGTCTCTCTCTGTTTACTGTCCTTCCTTTCTTGGAATTATAACTCTGGCTGAGCAGCTGTCACACTGGTTAAAGAGACAACAGTATTCCCACACCCATATCAGGAGCCTTGGTGTGGGTGCAGGAGAGTGGATCCTGGTCCAGGTGCTTTTGAGTCCCGGATGCCAGTGCTCAACCACACCCCTGCAGTAGGTGACTGTCGGGGCCCTAGGAAGCAGCCTCATGAGTGAGCCTACAAGGCCCTCCTCCTCAGTTCACCTTGCTAGAGGTGTTTTATTGGTAGGTTGTTGACACAGTGGGTTTATAGACATACAGGGCTTTGCTCTGTGAAATCAAGACCTTAACTCTCAGCCCACACCCCTCCCACCTCACAGAAAGCCTCCAAGAAAGAAATACCCAATCCACCAGTCACACTGTCCTCATACAGTGTCTCTTGTGTTCGAATAGACCCAGGACCACCAGTGGATGTCTGAGACCTTGGGTCCTACCAGCCCTATATCCAAAGGCACTGTGTTTTTTTTCCTATATCTATATAGCTATGAGGAAGTTTGATTTATAAATTATACACAGAAAGAGATTTGCAATTAATAATAATAAAATAGAACAATGATAGCAATAACTATAATGAAAGTTATCTGAAATTGTTTATTTCAGAAATTCTCCATGTAATATCTTTGTACAGTGATTGGTTGACAAGTAACTGAAGGAAGAGCTTGGGGACAGGCAAAGGGGTAGTGCTGTCACACTTTCCAGGGAAGTCTGTGTGCACGTATGTGTGCACCATGTAGGCTGCTCTTGGTAGTATTCTAGAGGGAGGCTCACGAGTGTCTTCGATCAGCTGTCATGGCCTGCTCTAATGGGCCATCTCTGTGACATGGCCCTCCCAAAAGCCTGCATTTGAGGCTTAGGGCCAGTGCTGAAGTGTTTTGCAGGCTGGTTCCCATCACTGTTTTGGGCTCTGGGGCTCAGTGTCACTCTGCAATCCAGGAGGCTGTGTAAGGCCTGAGGGGCCCCTGTGGCCTACTGAAGTGTGTGTTTGTGCAGACAGGCCCTCCTCCTCTCCTGGACCATCCACCACCCCTGCCAGAGGGCACCCCCCTTCCTTGCTGGGTGGCTCCGGGCAGCAGTTCCTGATGTTAGGTTTCACAGAGCATCCCAGAAGTTTAAACATCATCACAGAAGGAAGTCTGTGGGAACACCCAATACTGCAAACAGGAATCAGGATAACCAGGCCAAACAGGAATCAGGATAACCAGGCCGGGGCCTCCAGCTGTGCTCTGCCGCAGGAATCAATTCATTCATCCTTTTCACTTTAATATAAAATCTTGAGGCCTGGGGGAGCTATCACAGGTTCAAAGGTGACAGAAATGCTAGGCTAACATTTTGTGTTCCCTCTTTTCAAATCACACTTGTCATATATTTAAGCCATGGATACCTGACTGGAAATCAACATATCCTAGGAAAGTGCTGGGTTTTGTAGTTTGTTGGCCTTGATTGGCGGCAGTGGTTGGATTGTTTGGGTGCAGCAGACCCAGCACTGTGAGAAGCAGGAGGTACAAGGTGCTTTCTGGAGGTCCAGTGTGGAGGGAGGCACCCTGTGGCATGGACTGCAATGAAAATATCCACTGCTAAGGCCCAGGGCAGAGGCCCACAGGTTCCCTGTGCCTTGGCCCACAGAAGAAATCCGAGGAGACAATCTGTGGGAACCTGGGTTTTCTTCTAGAGACAGGTGGCCTTGTAGCAGAGGAAAGGCATGGCCTTAAACACATAGGACCCATATCAAAGTGCCTTGCAGTTTGTGTGTGTGTAAGAAAAACACCTAAGAGATTGACCATTGTCTGTTGTGCAGGGCTCTGAAGTAAGTGGGGATCCAGGAGATTTTAGGGCTGTGCTTTGTCCCCACTTCCTTCAGTGTCTTGATTTCTGGTTTGCTTTCCTGGGGAAGTTGGGCACAGCCCAGCCAGCCTCTGGGGCCCTAACTGCGTGAGACTGAGCAACGTGAGCCTCGAAGGAGTGCACGAAGCCGAACGTAGAGTGGCTGCCTCAGCTTTAATGTGAAAGCCAAAGGCCATACTTGGTTTTCTTTCCCTCCCTTCTTTTATTTCCTTTTCTTTTTCCTTCCTTTCTACCCTCCCCTTTCTTTTCCTTTCTCCCTCTCTCCTCTTTTTCCTCCTTTCCTTGTACTACAGATTGATCCCAGCTTGCACTTAGCTACCTACCCAGCCAGCCCTTCTTTTGAGGCAATGTCTCACTAAATCTCTAAGTTGCCCAGGCTGGAACTGAAATTATTCCTGCCTCAGGTTACCTCAGGGCTGGGCTCACAGGTATGTGCCATCACACCTGGCCTGTGGCTGTGCTTTTCGTGCTTGTCTGTACACTGCCTTTTTGGTTTGAATACCTGCTTTGGGAGTGTGGTGTATAAGGGGAGGTGGGCAGCCTGAGAGAGAAAGTGTCAGGGCCTGGGCTGGCCATCTGCTGCTGCAGACCTGTGGGACTGCACAGGCCCTGTTCCCCCTGGGCCAGGTCTGTGAGGCAGGGGGCCTCCAGGGTTTACAGGACTGCTCTGCATGGGAGTCCCAGAGCCTCCCAGATCCCAGCTGAATGAAGGAAGGTTCATGGGGGCAGAGCATCAGCACGGAGGAAAACAATGCAGAGAGCTCTGAAACCTGGTGCAGCAGGAGAAAGGGACCCCCTCTGGAAGGGGCCAGCCCTAAGGCTTCAGTTGAAATGACTGTGGTGCTCATTCCTGGATGTTTTACATTTGCAAAACTATAAAGTTTCTTTATCTCAGGGGCAAGACATAGCCAAGAACAGAGGCCTAAGGAACCCTTGTGAAGAGCTGTTACCAGGGTGTGTGTGTGTGTGTGTGTGTGTGTGTGTGTGTGTGTGTGTGTGTGCACATGTGCATGTGTATTTATGGTAGGGGGAAGGATACTGTGCCCCAAGAGCTTGAACCACTAGGCTGAGCCACCCTGTGGCTGGTCAGTGAGTAATATCACTTGAGTCAAGTTTAAGGAGCTTGGTACGGACTCTGCCTATGTTGGTTCCCACCACACTACTAAGAATGGGCTGTGGTATCAGGATGCTTCTCTTGCAGAAAATCCTTGGCCTAGAACTCAAAACTCTGGGGTCCTAGGCCTGACCTGTCCATCTGCTCCTGGCAGGCCCTTGGGCCCATCTCCTAAATCTGGCCTTCCATGTCCTAACTGGGGATGGCAGTGAGAAGTCCTCCACTTCCTCTATTCCAAGAGTCCACAAGACAAGGCAGGGAATGTACCTTACTGAGGATAATTTTAGCAGCATGTGCTAGCAGTATCAGTGTTTTGAACACTTTAGCAGTCTCTGATCAGTAGAAACAAGGAATGTGGAAGGAGGAATTTTGGGTGGACACTTGGGAACCTCCACAAGGCCTAGACAGTACCAGGGCCTGATCCCCTCTGAAGAGAAGAGGCAGAGAGAGCAGGGGCTAGAAAACTGTGGAAGAAATTGATACAGCGTCCTGGAAGAGGGAGGAGGGAGGCCTTCCCAGGCTCTCAGGGTCCTGCCTGCTCTCTAATCCCCAACCGCCAGCAACTGAGCCCGCGTTGAGTCTCCTGAGAGTGGGCCAGAGGAGGCAGGTCAGGAGCAGGCGTGTACTTGCTGTCAAGGCATGGTGACCAGTACTGAGCACAGGCAGGTCCTCATTCATTCCCAGTGGGCAGGTAACCAGCCCAGAAACTGGAGGGTAAGTCTCTCACCTAAGGCCACAAAGCTGGAGGAAGGTCAGGGTTTAAACCAGAAAGCACCTAGTGGAGAGGCGCATCTAGAGTGAGGTGTTAGCAGCACCTTTATTGGCCAGTTTTCTGTGAATAGAATCATTCTGTACTGCAAATGTGTACTAATACAAATTTTTAAAAAATCCTCGGGGCTCGGTAATTTGTACCACAAAGAGGTGTATTAGCTCAGTTTTGGAGCCTGAAAATCCAAATAGTGTGCCACCATCTCTGGTGAGGTCCCCAGTTGAGTCCCCTTATGGCAGAGGGTACCCTGGCTGGGATCCATGTGACACAGATCATGTGGTGGCTGGGGCCAGGGAGTGGGAGGGGCAGTCCCGTGACCTCCTGCTGGGCTGTGCCTCTGCAAGGCCCCAGGCCTCTTGGCTGCTCTGCCAGGGAGCAAGGGAACGACATGAACACATGCACCCTGGTGGACCGACTGCGCGCACGCTGCAGCAGCCCCGAAGCCGTCCTCAGCAGAGTCCAGATGCAAAGCCGAGCGGCTGCACTGCGCACACCTGCGTGGGACACTGTCTGTGCCTTATCAGGAACACCTTGGAAATCGAGTAAACGACTTCTTGGCCTCAGTTTTCAGGAAGTGCTTTGTACAGTTGATGCAAAAGGTGAAAGAGTGTATTCATTGAGGAATTCAGCATGCACCCTGATGCGCATGCACTCCATGCCAATTTTTATTCCTGAGAAGGTCAAAATTGGAACTGGCAGTGGTGGCATTGGGCTGTGCTCCATGAGAACCATTTATTAATAGTCTATTCAGTATTCAAATAATACTATGGGAATATTTGTTTGTTAAGAATTTCTTTGTTCCAATTAGTCTGAGTTTTGGACCATTTCTCTCTGTCTTCCTATAGATATAATTTGTTCATATGATTCTTCTAAGATGCATAACTGTTATCTAATACTAATGAGCCTACAACCTTGAAGAGAACATATGATTAAAACTCAGAGTAACTCAGAAAATCAAAAACAAAAGAACATTATTTCCAAGTTATTTGGCAGAAATCAAAAGGCATTTGCAAGTGACTTTTCAAAAGTCTGGTATTCAAAGAGACTACTTTCTCAGAATTTCACTAGATAGAGTTTTAAAAAAATTCCAGCCTCAGATAGATACATTGTACTGAACTTGGCTATATTCAAAACAAAACACAAATCCATCTGAGTCCACAGTGAACTAACAGGCCAGAGTAACTAAAATTTTTTTCTTTGCATATTTACTTAGCAGAGAGCTCTGGAGAAAAACACAACCAAAACAAACCCAGCTATTTCTCTAACTACAAAGATGGAAAGACTCCAAAATCTTATTTCATGCTCAACAAGCCGAGAATGACTCTGCATGAAAGACGGAAATCCATCTAATTGGGCATTTACCCTTGCAGAAAGAAAAGGTTCAGTGGAAAGGAAAGAAATATGAAAAAACAACAACAACAACAACAAAAAAAAACACCTCATCCCTTAGACCCTTACTTAGAAGACTAGATGAGGGCCCAAAGAAGTTTCCTGAATTTGTTGGGCAAGAAATGAAGAGCTTTAAGGCCCCTCTCTCAGTTTCACATGCCCATGCCCCAGTGTAGGACAGAGCCTCCAGGAGTCTGGGAGCCCACACACCCCAGGGACAAGGACTCAGTAGCCTGGGTATCTGCTCTGCAGCTAGACATGCTGGCCCTCTGCTCAGCTGTACTGGGCTGGGCTGAACAGAAGTTCTCTCTGTATCACAGATGAAGTAAGAGTTTCAGAAGAGAAATAACTTAGTAGAGAGACACACAGCTCCAGTGAGCCCCAGGTAGTCTGGGCCTGCAGTTTTTGGCACTTAAGTAGTGGCTGCTTTTGGGGGGAAAGGGTACAACCCAGCCTTCAGCAACCTGCCAGACCCCAGCCTCCCCCAAGCCTCACAGATAAGGAGGAAGGGTGCTTGGTGGCTGTTGCTCAGCACAGTGGTGGGAAAAGGCAGACTTGGTCTCTAACTAGGAGACTACACCCCAGCACCCTAATGCCTCACTGTTTCTATCAAACCCGACATGCCTCCAATCCTGGGATGAGTCCGAGAAGGGTGAAAACCATTCACAGAGACACAACAACATGCCTGGGTGCCAAACACACAGACCTACCTGTGAGATAGGTCTGGAGGACAGAGACAGACTCGAAGCCTTTCATGTACCTCACCTTGGCCAGGCCAGGGGGCACGTTCTGTTTTGCTCCACAGAATTTTTTTATCCTTTGCCCTCATAGCCCTATCTCTACAGCAACCCTCAAAAGTCTGTGCTTATGCTTCTTTTATAATCTTATCTTACCATTGGGGACACTAAGGTTCAGAGAAGTTAAGTCAGTTAAACCAGGAGTGGTGGTGCAGGCCTATAATCCCAGCACTGGGGAAGCTGAGACAAGAGGGCTAGTAGAAGTCTGAGCTGCATAGCAAGACCCTGTACTAAATAAATAAAGTAAAGTTAAGTCAGTGAACAGAGGTCACATAGCTAGAAAGAGGAAAAACAGGACTATTAAGGGCCCATTAGTGCCCAAAGCCCAGAACTGCCCAGCATGCTGTGTAATGCATGGTGGGCTCCTCGACTGACAGATTGTGGGGAGGCTGCAGGTACAGGCCAGCCTCTTGGAGAAGTTCACTATGAAGCCCTTGCTGCTGGACAGGAGGGCCAAGCCAGTCCACAGCCATCCATGTCCTCTGTGGCCCCGATCAGGATTATTTGATACCCCATTGGGAGGGAGATTCCATTTTCTCCCCGCTTACTGATTCCCAAGTCTTTGCCCAGCAACCTCTTTGGCTCAAAAGCTGGGCTCTGTGGATCAGAAATATGCCCTGAAAGCTTGTATGTTAAGGTTAAGTCCCCAAGCAATTGTGCCATAGGGAGGTGGTGGAGACTTAGAGACACAGGACATGGTGGAAGGAGGATGTACCCTTGAAGGGGATAGGACACTGGGACCCAGACCTCTGCCTCTGCTTCCTTCCTGACAGCCATGAGGTAAGCAACCCCACCCACCCAGTGACTGGGCCAGTAATGGGCTGAACCTTCTGGTACCACGAACCAGATGCATCTTTCTTTCTTGAAGGTTTTTTATCTCAGATGCGTTATCACAGCTACACAAAGCTAACTCTCAGTAGCTTGAAGGAAATCTGCTCACTGATTCACATTTCAGGCCGGTTCTGTGGGCTCGCTTAGCCCCTTGTAGTCAAGCCCAATTTTGAGGTCTCCACTTCAGGCCCGCTTCACTGATTGCACTGCCCCTCATTTGCCTTGTTAGAATGCATTGAACTCCAAAAGCCCTGCAGTGTCTGGGCATTGAAGCCCACAGGGGAGGCGCTGTGAGCCTGCAGGCGGCTTTGGAGCTAGTGGAGCAACAAACCTAGGTATGGTGTTTGCAATCAGGCTTGCGAGCTTACCTAGTGCCTCAATAGGCTCCTCATGGGGGTGACTGGCTTCCAGTAAGCAGAACAGTGAAAGTTATTGCAACCCTTGGAAAATTCTCTTTTAATAGCACTTCACAATGGAGAGGAAGGTTCATTGTTTTCATTACTGGAAACACTGTTAATCCTACCACCTGGGGGAGGGTCTGACCACTTTGCTTGGGAAACCTTTTAGCTGCCAAGGACAGGAATGTCTTTGTGGGGGTGTGACCTGTTGTTTCTAAGGCATCATCTTAAATTATAAAAGGCGGTTTTTTGACAGAAATGGAAATTAAAGTGAAGGGGGAGATCAGGCAGCCAGTGAGCCACCTGACTACTGGAACATGCCTTTCGTAGTGGCTGAAGAATCAGTTCCAACATCGAGCCTGCTGCTACTTTTCTATCTACCTGTGACACAGAACAAGCTTAGCTGAGTGGCCGTGAGCAGCAGGATTTTATCAATGAAACTAATCTCTGTACAATGCCAAATTACCAAACTAGGAAAAGAAATGGCCCAGCCCCAGAGCCAGTTTTGAGTGTAGGAATGTGTAAGGCCCTCAGATGGCTTAGGGAACGTGTCCTAAATTTTAACCACTAATTGGGACAAGAGACCATCCATTGATGGCAAGGTACAAAGATTGTACATTTTGATACTGTGAAGCCAAGAGCCACAAAATCTTAGTGTGTTAAGGGCCCGAGGCAACAGCATTCCCAGCCTTAAACTGAAGGTGCTCCAGAGAGCCCCACTTCTGCCTCCTCCAGGAAGCTCACCTGGTGAGAGGCTGTGGGATAGGAGGAACTTCCTAACCCACAACCCCATGCCTGGGTTCTGAGGGCCACTGTGTAGGGTGGAGAGCTCCCCGTCACAGGTACTGAAGCAAGTGCACAAGGACCACATAGAGTTTCAGTGAGGAAACCTGTCCAAGGAGGCCACATAAAAGGATTCCACACAGGAGTGGGGAAGGTACATGATGGTAGGTTACCCGGAACACATTAGTAGCAGCATGGATCCAACATCAGCTCCTTCTTCTAAGCAGTGTTACAGTCCCCTCTTCTATGGATGAGAAAGTGGATGAGGCGAACAGCGAAATTAAGCCACTTGTTCAAGCCCACCAAGCTGGGATGTGGCAGTTAGTGTGGTATTCAATACATGAATCAATCAGTGTTCGACCCAGTGGGTGAGTAACTGATGCCTGGGAGTGTGAGGTTGAGCAGAATTGCAGCTCAGGCCTCTGTCCACACTGAGATCTTATAATTATCGGTTTCCATGACGTGTATCCTCTGTAACTTGCTATCACTGAGAGGCCTCGATGTGTTCTCCTGTCTGCCCCAGTACGTGCTCAGAACCAGCCAGACCTGCCCCACTGGCAGCTCCTGGATCCTTTGCAGCCCCACAGCTCCCTGCCCTGCGTCCTGTGCCCTTCCATGCCCAGGGGCTGCTGACGACTGCAAGATCTCCACTGTGCTGTTCCTGGGCCCCTGCCTCCTCTCCTCTGGCCTCTGTCCCCTCTGCACAGGCCCTGTCACGTTGTCCACTGTAGTCTTGGCATCCCATCTGCCCTCTCCTTGAAGATGTCCACATGGGGAGTGCCACACCTTGGACATTTAACCTTAAATGAGGCTTTCAGGCTACTTGATCAAGAGTACTTTTACAATTGCGATGACTGAAGCTTGGGAAGCTCCCCAGGGTGCCCAGATCTGGGAAGGGGAATGTCACATGCCTTCTCCCTCATCCCTCTTATTGTCTGTCACTGGAAACCCAACACAGCTGGGCTCATAGTTGGCTTTGCAGCACCTCTGCCAAGCCCCCTCCCTCCACTTCCCTTCACCTCAGTCCTGGGAATCAGGTAAGAGGCCAGAAAAAACAAAGTACCAAGCCCCACCCCAGACACATGCTCAGGACAGCCTTTCAGTGGGCCATTAGCAGGACAGTTAGTGAGGGTCTAGGAAGGGTCACCTTCCCCAGGGAGAGACTTGATGTCAGCTCTGTTCTTTAGCCCAAAGTTTTGACAGTGAGTAGAAGTTTCCTTCCCTCCTTCTCTCTTTTCTTTTTTTCCTTTCTTCTTTGTCCCCATCTACAATAGCATGTTCAAAAGCACACAGCAGTGCCTGGTCTTGAGTGCCTGGTCTTGAGGGTCAGCTCACCCAAGAAAGAAGAGCATGCATATCTCAGCTGCTCTGGGTCTCACAAGGGTGATACCCAGCCAGAGCAGCACCTGGCCAAGCGCCTTCAGCGCTCATCACAGCTGGGCCCGGGGGACTGTGTCCCCAGAGAGAAGACTGCCCCTGGCACCCCTGGCCCCTGCTTTTTTGCGTTAGGATCTGGAGCAGGTAGTTTCTGCATCTTGAGGACAAGAGAGAGACAAAGAGCAGGGAAGAAAAAGTGCAGAGAAGTCAGACTTCAGGTTGGGGCTCAGAAGAAAGCAGTGACCCCTGCAGGGTGAACAGGGCCCTGGGAGCCCACCAGCCAAGCTGGCCCCTTCCCATCCATAGGCTTGGAGGGAAGAGAGCCTGGCCAGGTCCAAAAGGAGCCCAAACAGCCCTGTTTCCTGCAGTGGTAGGTAACATCAAAGTCTCTTTGCATATGCAGAGTGAGTTCTCAGACCGCAGTGTGGTCACAGCTCATGATCAAGGGAGGTTCCTTGGGCCTTCTGCGCTGTCTCTGCTCCTAGCCCCCTTGCCACCCTGGTCACTGATGCTTCTGCACCCTCATGGTAGGCCCCGATTCTGGGCCCCCGGGGAGGCACAAGATGGTTCCTCTCAGAGCCTCTGCTTTCCATGCCCCAAGCTTTAACAGGTGACCTTACCTGAGGACAGCAGAAAGGGAACACTTGCTGCCTTTTCTTCATAAGCAGCCAAGCTGTTCCGAGCTTCTGTAAATGATCCAGTCACCCTTGAAACCCCATATGCCAGGGGTTTTTATCATCTCCAACAACAGAGGAGGAGGCCTCGGTGCTGATACTTTGCCCGTGACCCAACGGCACAGTTGCCTGCCTAGGCATCGCTTCACTTATCTGTGTGGCTCTTCATGAGCATTGCTGTCCTCAGATCCACTTTACAGGTGAGTCTCAGAGAGGTGCAGAGTCAAGGCTGCTATAGCAAAACTGGGACCTAAGGGCTCCCTCCCGGGTGCTGGAGGCAGAGTGGGGACAGTTCTTTCAGTACTGTAGGCATGCTCACTCTCGCACTGTCCAGCTGCTTGGCTGTCCACTGCCTTAAGGTGCTGAGAGCCTATGACAGAGTGATGGCACAAGAAGTGCTCCTTACATAGGCCGGGCCAGTAGCCTGGAGATTGGCTGGGGTGCACTGCCAGGTCATGTTCTGTGGCACCAACTCTGAACTGAACTCGGAGTGCTATGCAGAAGCTGTGTGATTGTGTTCAGGATAGCCCTGGCTTGGATGCTCACCAATGCCATTTTCTGTGTGGCTTTCTGTATAGCCCTGTGAAGCAGAGCTAAAGCCACCACCCTGAGAGCTGCTAGGAAGATCAAAAGGCTAAGCAGGGTACATTTGGTAGGGTTGTGCACCTCCTTGTCCACACTGCACTCCTCGTGGCCATTGACCAGGATAATACTTCTCCCAGCAAAGTAGCCAGGCCTGGATGTTTTGGTCCTCAGATTCAGAAATCCACTTCATCATGACTGCAGTGTCTAGAGGCCCTTTCAGAGAGAGAAGCTGCCAATTAGAGAACAGCTTTATCAGCCCAGCAGGCAAATGTGTTTCTTGCTGAAGCTCTACTCACCTGCTGATGCAAACCAGCTGCTGACAACCCCTGGGCCTCTCGGAGTGGACGTGACCACACCCAGAAGAGGGTCACTTGGCTCTCTTCTCAGCATCCTGGGTCTCAGCATTAGCCCTGTCTTCTCTGATTTCCATTCCCAGAATTTCCACCCTCAAGCCCAACTCTGATGTAGAGCTGTCTCAGCAGAGAGCTACAGACACTTGCAGAGCCTTTTCTGCACTGCCTCACCACCCTGCACCCAGCTTCTCTAGCTGCCCTTGCTTCCTCCTCCTGCTGTTGCTGTCCACTTTGCAACCTGACCTGGCCAGACAACATCAGTGTGATCTCATCCTCAGCAAGCAGCATGCTTTGGACAAGACTTCTGGTTAGGAATCCACCCACCTGTGCACTTAACAGTTCTCATCGTGCAGCAAACTGTTATGCCTCCTTGTGTCTGAGCCTGTGTTCCTCTCCCCAGAGTCTGGGATTCTCCAGAAGAGATTCAAAGCAGGCACTGCTGCCTCTGCCAAGGCAAAGCACAGTGCTTAGCCCAGTCTAGGCCAGGGTTCAGCAAGTGCTCATGTGAAACAAGTTAGATCAGTTCTGCACTTTACAGTTGAGTTTAGTTGGGAATTAGTTTGTGTTTCAGGCTGCAATGTTTGCTAGACCTATGACCTTGAGCAAGTTATATTATCCTACACCTCCATATACTCACCTTTCAATGATAAAAGTGCACATCCAAGGATCACAGTAAGATCTGGGATATAGTTCAATGTCACAAGCACCAACCTGGTAAGCAGAAGGTCCTAAGTTCAATTCCCAGCACCAAAAAAAAAAAAAAAAAAAAAAGGATTATTATGAAGATTTACTGAGCTTTTCGGTAATACACGAAAGCCTTAGTTTAGCATAGTGTTAGTATCGCTTAAAAATCTCATCTACTATTCCTACTACAAGTTTTATTTTACTAATATCAACGTGATTTCCTGTTGGTTTTGTGCTAATTTTCTTATACAACACCATCCTGGGTGTTTAAGTGCACCTTACCAATGTCTAAGTCTCAGAAAAAGTCTGTTTCTATAAAATCACACAGCTTGATGGGACCAGCCCCTCTCTGCACATAGAAGCAACCCACACTGTGTTAGAACATGCTATGCCCATAGATTTTGAAGATGCATTTGTACCCTACAAATGTGGTGATAGTATTCAGCCAAACTGTGATAACAATTATTCAATCGTTTTCTGGTTGGAGGGAAAAGCTACAATATATTAAGCAGACTGGCTTTTCTCCTTCCAGAGTGATATTGAATTTTATTTCTAGTCCCCAGACCTACTCCAAGGAGGCATGCTGTTGATGAGTAAAATCACTGATGAGATTTATTGTGCAGTAGAAAGAAACATCAGATGGCAGGAGAGGGCTGTGAGTGGTAGAGGCCAAAGAAGGAAGCGTTTATGTATGCAGAATGGGAAAGGTGAAATCAAAACTGTGAGCTGTCTGGCTGGACTTTGTCTTAGTGTGTGCTCCAGGCAGAGCTAGTAGGCATTTTTCTTGCTTCAAGATGCCCTGGTTTCGGTCTTGCAGTTCCCTGCTGAGGTCCTTAGGTCACCCCTTGATGTATAGAAATGGAGGGCTTGGGCATGCGGAGTTAGGGTGAGAACAGGTGGGCTCCATGGTAGGAAGAACTCATCTCCGAGTCTAAAGCCTCCATCCACAGCTCACCTGAATTGCTCTCAAGCCAGGGGACAGAGGATCTTCTGTGGGGCTTGGAGGATCCATCACCGTGAGACTTGATTGCTCTTGACTTTTGCTCTTGGATCAGAGGAACTTTCCTGGGCCTCCCAGAAGTTGGAGGCTGTGCCTGATTTGCCTGACTGGTGTCTGAATACAGTTCAGAGGTGTTTCAACATGAATTCTTCTTCTTCTTCTTCTTCTATTATTATTATTATTATTATTGGAAACAGTCTCAGAAGGGGTAGGGAAGTGGCAATTAATATAGAAAGAGGCACAGCAGTAGGACGCATCAGGAACTGCTCTGCAACCTGAATTTCTCAAAAGGTTTCCAAGATTGATGTTAGAGAAGAAACGTGAAGGAAGTAGAAGCAGCAACCAGCAGAGGGATACAGGGGCTCCTTGCCCTCTCTGTGTGTAACACCCCGAGGCTATGCTAGGGAAGCTGAGAAGCGGAGGTTGTGGAAGTGAACTACATTCTAGGTGTGTGGATCTGCTGTTTAAAAGGTCCCTGGTCACAGGCCACTTGGAAATTAAAATTGGAAGCAATTGTCCACTTTTCAAAGAACCCAGCTCAAGGCCAGTGAAAGCATTTGTTCCGAGTTTCACATGACTCCAAGGATAGTTGTGAGCTTCAATGGACAATTACCTGTGCCAGACTGAGGAGGGGAGAGCCATGCCTCCATTAGGGGCAAGTAGGGCTCCACATTAATCAACAGCTTTCATTTTCTCCTTATGTTTTTTAAAGTAGGAGAGCTACAATGAGTAGCCCTCAGGAGGCATGTACACATGCAGGTTTTAGATCCAACAGCCTTAAGACCCAAGCTCAGGAATAGGCTCCTTCTAAATTATAAGCCAGATGCATTCCAACTGGCACTCAGAGATCCAGTTTGTCATTCATTGTCATTCAACAGTCATTATAAGTTCCTCCTGTACCAAGGAAGTAGTGCATTGGCAGTGACAGTCAACAGAAGCCCCTGCTTCACTCTAAATGGCTAAGTTCTATGAGCACAGCACACATGGGGGGCTGAGGTGGGTGATACATGGTGCTGTGTAAAATTGTGTTAAATGAAAGAAAGGATCAAGCAGATATGGTGGCATATGCCTGTAATCCCAGCATTCTAGGAGGCCAAGGCAGGAAAATGACAAGTCTGAGTCCAGCTTGAGCAATTTAGTAACTTGGTGAGTTCCTATCTCAAACTAAAAAAGGCTGGGAATATATCCTAGTGCAAAGGCCATGGGTTCAATGTCCGGTACTGAAAAAAAGAAAAGAATAGATAAATGAACACCTGGACAATCCCAAGGAGATGTGGGCACCCTCAGATCCTGGATCTAACCCAGTATAGAGTTTGGAAGGGTGTGAGTCAGAGAAAATATTCTGAGGGTGTAATTCCTGACTTACTCTGCATGCCGTGTCATACAAGAGGTAGTAACTGACTTTCTCCCCCGTGCCAAGCACTGTGCTGACTGGCAGGGATGACACAATGGCAGGGGACCAACACCTCCCTAGCTCTTGGAGTTAACAGGCCAAGGGTAGGAGGTCCACAGGAGCCCAAGCCGTGCAGAACCTTACAGGGGCGGTGCCCAGCTTAGACGGGGATCTTCACTTCCTTCAGCAAGTGCTGTTTATGGCCAGGACCAAAGAATGAGAACAAAGCACAGAGGAAAGGGGAGTGTGAGCTGGTGGGTGTAGGACAGAGGTCTGGTCACAGCTGGCGAGGATCCCTCTGGCTGCTGCTCAGACAGGACCAGCTTGGAGCAAGAAGCGATAGTCGGTGGGTCAGAAAGCATCAATTCCCTGTGTCTCTCTTGAAACAACAAGAGCCTAGAAATCACTCAAGTTATTCTTGTAGTCTTTCATTCTGAGAAGCAGAGCCCTCACTTTCTCTCTGGCCACTTCTGTCTCATTCATGTAAACATCCTGCCCAACCAACCAGCTCCAAATAGACTGTTTATAGTGAACATCATGCAGCATAGTTCCCGGAACCAGCCTTAGATAAATCCAGGATCTTTGATTGGTCATTAGCCCCATGACCTTACATCCAAAATAGTTCTGGAATCTCCAGCTCCTCCCTGGCCCGTAGTCCTGTCCTTGCCAGTCACCAGCACAGGCTGACCTCCTTCTGATGTGCATGTTGGTTGTGTTATGTGGACACTGACCATGGTGCACAGCTACCTTGGTGTCCTGGCATTTAGCTTTGTCTGTGGAACCCCCACCTCCAACTTCAGGACTCTATTTTTTTTTGTCTTTTTTTTTTTTTTTTTTTTTTTTTTTGAGACAGGGTCTCACTATGCAGTTCAGGCTGACCTTAAGCTCACTTTGTAGCTCAGGCTGGTCTCGAACTCACAACAATCCTCCTTCCTCAGCCTCCCGAGTGCTGGGATTACAGGTATGCACCACCACGCCCAGCACTTCAGGACTCTAAAACAGAAACCATTCATGATTTCTCCAGACCCTCTGGGTTGATGGGCATTTCTTCTGGTCTGTACAGCATGGCTGTGGTCTGATTACCTGCGCTGGGCCAGATGTACAAATCTGAGGGCCTGGCCGGATACTCCAGGCTTCTCTCCATGCTGTTTCCTCTGCTCTGTGGTGCTGGCTCAGGCCTCTCACTGTAGCTATAGAATGATTCTCTGCAGCAAGAAAGGGGCACTTGATTCCTGAGCATGTTTAGAGGAATGCTGGGGATCAAGCCTAGAGCCTATACAAGCCCTTACTTGTGCACACTTGCTCTTGAGTCACTGGTCAAAGCAAAGCCATTGCAAGTTCAGATTCTATGCATAGTGAGATAGACCCCTCTTGTGTCAGCCAGGAGGCAGAGCCACCCAGCAGATTGCTACACATATAGGTACCCTATATGGACCAAGCAAATTGGTCCATTACGCACCACAGTGACTCTGGGTGCAGACACAATGTCACTGCCCACCTTTGC
This sequence comes from Ctenomys sociabilis, assembly GCA_004027165.1. NCBI lineage: Eukaryota > Metazoa > Chordata > Mammalia > Rodentia > Ctenomyidae > Ctenomys > Ctenomys sociabilis. The sequence goes on from PVKA01000721.1 coordinate 127,371, forward strand.
CAGTGGGGCAAGAGTACTCACAGAAGCTGTCCAGGCCTCAACTGCTCATCTGCAATTGGGGAATCACTGGGTAACAGTCTCTGTGGCATGGGTAGGGTATAAGATGAGAAAATGCACAGCATTTGCCACAGGTGACTTGGGGGCCACAGGACTCCACTGGCTTCTGCTGTTCCTCTTGTCAGCTAAAATCTTCTGGAGCCCCTTCCTGTGTGGCTTTGACCTGCTCACTCCTGGCCAGGCTCACACTGGCACTTCTACATCTTACCTGTTTTTCTCAGTCCTTGGAAACGCTTTCCCAGCCTTTTGTCATTGTCAAGTGGCCTCTCACTTGTACCTCTGTCACGTAGTGGCTAAAGATCACCCCCACTCTCCACATTCCCCTTCCGTCTTCCTTCATTATCCTGAACACCTTCACCCTGTGTCCCTGACCAGATGCGTCTGTGCTTTGTCCATTCTGCACCAGGCTTTGACCCCTGAGGGCAGGAGTGGTGAGCTCCTAGACCCCTGTCCCTGTTCTGAGTGTGGGACAGAAACCTGCCAAGGTGGAGGCCCCAGGTGAGGTCTGAGTGCCAGGGTGAATTAGTGGATGGTGGGTGAGTTATTTGAAAAGGCAATGGATGCAGTAAATGTCAACACTGACTTGCACTGTCTTTTCTTTCCATTTTCAGATTTCACTTCCCTCAGCTGGAAATGCCAGTGACAGGCAATCGGCAGCTCCAGGCACTTTGCTAAGCAAAGGAATGATTTTATGTGTGACCAGGGATGGACAGCCTCTCTCCCCACCTTCTGAGGTGAGTGCTGTGAGATGTGCCATCTTCTCCAGATCCTTCCATGGTCTTTGCTGCAGGGGAGGGGGACATGGTGCTATTTCTCTGGCAGCACTCCTTGGGGAAAGCTGTCCCTCAGAGAGAAAGGAGAGCCCTGACGGAGTCTCAGCAGCCTCTCTTGCTCCTGATGGGAGTGCCTGTCAGGTCCTCTTGAAAACTGATAAGCAAATACTTAGAGCAGGAACAGCCTTGTGGGACAGGTGCCAGCCACCCTGCAGAAGGCCAAAACAAGCATCAGACCATGGCCCACGGAACACAGCTGGCCTGGCTGCGGTCTGCAAGTGAAGCACATGAGCACAGCCAAGCTTCCAGGCTAGAGTAAGTGAGTGTGGACAGAAGCCAGTCATGGCTGTGTACTGTCGTCCAGCACTGAGGTCTGGGCTATCTATTATGTGGGAAAAGCTGACTGGTACAGCCTCCTCTGAGGGCCCATCTGGAAGTGCCTTCAGCTGTGGCAATAGCGGAGCTCCTGTGACGGAGACCATGGGGCTGCACAGCTGAGAGCAGGTGCCTTGGGGTCCAGGGCCCAGCTGTCCTCCTGGAGCCACTGCGTTAAAATTAAATAGAATTAATTTTAAATCACACTTTGACATATTGCAGGTGCTCGGCCATATAGGGCCGGTGCCTCCTGTGAGGGCAGAGAGGGCTGGGGGTGTCTCCCTCGTTAGGGAGCAGTGGGCTGGGAAGGTGACCACCTTGGGGTGCGCCAACACACTGTGACTGTCCGAACTCACTTGGGGATGACTGCAACCACTTTGGAAGAAAGGTTGATGTGCGTGAGTATCTGTGTGTGTGTGTGTGTGTGCAACTTGTTTTTTTGGGCAGGATTATTGGTGAAAATCTTTTTTCTCTTTTTTTTTATGGTCACTGAGCTATGACCACAACTCCTATCTTTATCTTTAAAAATAGAATTATTTTTATAATTTCTTTGGGGATTGTGGTCTCCACACATGAATTCATGTAGAAATGAAACTGCATAGAACTTGGGGTTTCTTTTTCTTTTCTTTTGTTTTTGATGACAGGACTTGCTACATGCAGTTTAGGCTGGCCTTGAGCTCACTTTGTAGCCCAGGCTGATCTTGAACTCACAATGATCCTCTTGCCTGAGCCACCCAAGTGCTGGGACTATAGGCATGCACTACCATGCCCAGCTGGTTTCTTAGTTTTACAAATTAAAACAGAAACAGAAGCTTGGGTCTTTCTATGGTCCCAGGCAGTCTAACTGTTTGGTACATTCTTCTGTTATGGGAGAGGACCAGTTGCTACAGTGCTTCCAACACGAGGAAGAGAGACAGAAGCAAGGAGAGGGAGAAAATGCTCAAGAGAAGGGATTCGTGAGCCCTGGAACAATGAGGGAGGGTGGAGCCGGGGAGAACTGGAGTCGTCATAGTCATGGTCCTGGGCGTACTTTGGAAAAAGCCTATTGAACAACATATCCATGCTTGGGAGCTCAGCACATCCCACAAGGGGGCTGAGAAAAGTCAGTTTTACACAAGAGACAAGTGCATTGGCCTTGGCGCTGGCCATGGTCTGCCATCTTGGAAAGGACAAGATGGGGAAAACCGGAGGTTGCATTTGTTTCCCTGCCAGATAAAGTGATGAATCATACAAGCCAATCTCTGAAACAGTGTCTATAGATGCCAGCTCAGACAGAAGAGAGAAGATACTAGAAGCTATTAGGTCAAGGCACAAGCTTGCTCGCAGGTTGCTTGTTTAGGAGCGGGGCTCCCTTGTGCTTGGGTTACTTGGGAAGGAAAAAGAACAAGGAAGAGAGGCAGCTAATGAGAAGAGATGCAGTTACTTCATATTCTGTACATTTAGGCCTGAAAATGACCAAGATTTTCACTGGGATCAGCATTTTTTCAAAAAGCTTTGCTTCCTTTCAGGGGAGGATGGAATTTAGAGACTGATGTCTTGGTCCCAATGTGTCCATTGTACTGGGGTAGCATTGCTTCCATACCTTCTGAGTAGACAGATCTCTACCCTGCGTGTGTGTGTGTGTGTGTGTGTGTGTGTGTGTGTAACAAACACATGTGGACACCCAGCCACACCCATAGACTTACTATTTACATCACATTCATGTCCCCCTGTGCATCCATGTACATCTCTGGATCATTTATTAGTTGATCTATTTATGTATTAAAACCACCAAACATTCAATGGTGTTGCTACAACCCTCTGGGAACTGGGTCTGTCTTAATGCTGAAGAGTCACTCCCCTCCTGGCTCATTGGCACCCTAATCACCACATTTATTGAACTAGATTAGCCACCATTATTTGCTGTTACTGCTGCCATCAACCCAGGGTTCCAGGTGCAGATGAAGAAACCAAGCCCTTGAAGAGCTAATAAACTGGGGCCAAGTTACCTTGATAATGACAGTGGCAGTTCATAGGGAGTGCCCATCTGGCCATTGGCATGTCACAAGGTCCAGGGTACAGTTTCAGGACAGAAACCAGAGCAGTGGAGAGTGTTTATTCCCATGATCAAAGGTCTCTGGCCCTTGCAGCAGCGGGCCAGCTGAAATGGATCGATGAACCCTAGATCCCTTGCTTCCCTGGTGCCTATGTGGTCTGGATCACTCGATGCTCTTCTGCTGGGTGGGTGATACATGGAGGTATGTGGGTGTGCATGTGTGGAGCTGCGTGTGGCAGTGAGCGTTGCTGGGGGGAAGGGAAGAAGCCCTGAATTCCAGGGAGGTGTGATGGGTATGGAACCTTTCTGCCAGGTGAGTCTCTCTTCCCCCTGTCCTGGGGTTTTCCTGGTAGAGCTACACTAGTGCCAAGGTTTCCACTTCCACACATCTGTACTACAGCCCACAACAGACACAGAGAGCCCTGGTCCATCCAGCAGAGTACATGCAGCATGCGTGCTTGGTAAATGCTGGCTCACGTCGCAGGTTCACAAGTGCTTCTGGGCATCTTCCCTCTCCTGGGTGCTGCTCAGAGGCATGTCCAAGCCAGGAGTGGGGGCTGGAGGAGGACCCAGTACATGAGTGGTGGAGTGGGGCCAGAGGAAGGGAAGGCTAAGCCTGGTGTGAGGCTGATAGCAGAGAACAGGCGAAAGGTGGTGGCAAGAGCTGCCTGGGCATTTTACCTTGCTGCAGGGGCTGTAGCCAGGCCTGTTTTCTCCCCTGAAGGAGTAACACAGTCACATATGTGACTCCCCTCACTCTTTATCAGCACTCAAGCATTCCCACTGGGTGGAGCAATGTTATCAGCAGGCCCCAAAACAGACTGCAAGCCCAGGTCCTCAGAGGAGATAAACAGACATGCCTGCAGTTGTCTATAGAAAGCTGGCAGGGAAGGGCTGGTAGTTTCCCCTGCGATAACCTTTAAAATCCACAAAAGCAGGAACAGAGGGTGTGTCCCAGGAAGAGGGGTGCTGGGGGAGCTGGTGGTGGAAAAGCTGCTGGGAGGGAAAGGGTCAGCCTGTGAGGTGAATCAACAGGTGCCACCCAAACAGAGGGAAAGGAAGAGAGCTTGGGCCGGGCTGTGGCTCCCTTCCTTAGTGCATTCCCTTATTAGCTCACATAGTTATCTGACAAGCACTGCAAGGTGCACCCATGTCCCAGGCTCTTCCCTGAGCACTGGAGGTAAAACAGGAAGACATGTGCTCTGTTCTTAAGATGCTGCTGCCTCAGTGGGACAGGTAGATGGACTGGTGACATACAGAGGTGGAGCTATAGTTTCTGGGTCTTGAAACTTATCCAAAGGGAGGCCGTCTTTGGAGCAAAATAATACAAAGTCATGAATCAGAATAAAATGTCAAAATCCACTGCTAAATACCAAATAAAGTAAAATAAAATGCCAGCATGCAGCTGAGGGGCTGGAGCTTGTGCATCCTGGGCATGGAAGGGCCTATCTGGCTTTGCATACTGTAGGAGAGCTGCTTCCTGTCCAGGATACCTAGAGAGCTGCTGGGAGGCCGGCACCTACTTGGGTGGAGAGGTGTGAGGATTCCAGCACTCTGGGCAGGTGGGCCCACACTCTGAGTGGCCCAGGCACTTGCTTTTGGGTCTCTCTTAGTGCTGCCGGGATTCTCAAAGGTGCTCTTGTGCTTTGGCACCTCACTACAAGGTCCAGAGTATGTTAGTTTCAGAAAAGCAATGGGGAGTGTTTGTCCCCATCATCAAAGATCTCTGGCCCTTACAGCAACAGGCCAGCTGAAATGGAGAAATGGGCTCTTGGTCCTTTGCTCCCCTGGCACCTGTTTGGCGCTCATGATCCACTTCCTGGACTCTAGCAGGGGGACTCTGAAGACCTGAGCTGAGTTCTGGGGTAAGTTGGCGAGCATCAAATGGGGCCAGCTGTTAGGCTCTCACTGCTGGCAGCCTTGCACACCTTGGCAGGTTCCACCCCACAGACACCCTGGTTGCTTGCAGCTGCCATTTCCTGGTTATATGTTTTTTATTTATTTATTTTTTTTGTCTTTTTGAGACAGGGTCTCGCTATGCAGTTCAGGCTGGCTTTAAACTCACTTTGTAGCTCAGGCTGGTCTCGAACTCACAACAATCCTCCTGCCTCAGCCTCCCGAGTGCTGGGATTACAGGCATGCACCACCACGCCCGGCACTATTTCCTGGTTATATGGAGGACAGAACTGAGGCACAAGGTGGAAATGGAACTCAACTATGAGCACACAGCTCACACATGAGGGAGCTGGGCTTTGAGTTTACCTAGTCATGTCCAGAACCAGTGCCCCTGCTGCACTGCCTCTCCACCATCCTTGCCACCTAATCCTCCTTCACCAGTTTCCAGCAAGCAGGAAACAGCTTGAGTGGTCAGGGTTAGGAGAGTGACCAGTGAAGTGCTAGCTCCTGGAGAATAACACTTCATATTTGTTCTGTACAGAGAGGTTTTAGCCAGTGTGGGCATGTCAGGGCCACAGGCTTTGCTCACAGCTACTGCTGAGGAGCACCTGTAGAGCACACGCCAGGAGCCAGAACACCAAGCGTACTTGGCTGATGGTCATTGGCAGAAGAGCAGCCCTGTCCTGCCCCACAGTTTGCCTGTTCACGTCCTTCCCTACCCTCAGCTGATATATTCAGGTGATTCCTCAATAAACTAGATCAGCGCCATCAGCCTGGGCTCCGGGAGTCCTCCGTTGTACTTACCACAAGCAAGATGAACTGATGCTTTGGTTTTGAGGTACAGGATGGGACTGTGCACCCACAGAGCAAGCATGATGAGAGTGGCCCTCAGCTGCCTCTGGCCTCTGCCCATCTCCTGGTTAGGTGCTATAGGCTCCTTCACCCTTAAGTCCACTCACTGGCTTTGTTGCTAGGTCCCTATTCCATCGCTGCCCTGTGCATGCTGCAGTGAGCAACAGAGATATTTCTGTGCTTGTGGAGCTTGGGGGTTCAACCTGCCAGGTGCTGTTGGCCTCTACTTTCTCCCTCCCTGTTGCACCAGATGTAATTCCTAGAAGCTGTAACATCCCACCCCTCCCCCTGCACCTGTTGGCTCAACTGCAGAACAGATTCATGGACCCTAGGCCTGCCTGACTTCAGAGTGTGGGCTCCTCTGAGCTGTCATTTGGGGGCTTTGCAAGTCGCCTGCTCATTATTACCCTCCCATAAAAGAGCCAAGGTGGGAAGAATTGCCCTCCTAGCCCACTAGGGAGCAGCTCTGTTTGGGATGGAGGAGAGGGGGCCAGGAGCCTTGGTTCTTCTTGACTGCTGCTCACTAGCTGTACAAACTTCACCCACAAGAGTTGTCCCTCTAATAAAACAGGGGCTCACCCCAGCTGTTAGGGGAGACAGATCCACAAGCTACAGAGGCTTCAGGAGGACAGGCCTAGGGCTCCACCAGATTTGTGAGCCCTGGTGTCTGCTTCCCTCCTGCTCTGCAAGCTTGGGTTGGGCAGATAGCTTCTCTGAGACTCAGTTTCTTGATCGGTATGAAAGGAAATGCTAGTGCTCATGGCCTGGGATTTCCTAAGTGACCTGATGACAAATAGTGATCACCAGGTACCTTTTGGGCACATTGAGGGTGATTATTTACCCTGGGAGGCACTACAGGGGACATGGGTGAACTGTGAAGCCAAGAGGAAGGCCTCTGTCCCTGGCAGCTCAGATGCTGTCTGCTGCAACATAGACAGTCTTGCTAGCAAGGGCAGACTCTCCAGCTGACTGGCATGGCCAACCCAGACACCACAGGAGGAGAGGACACGAGAAGCATAGGAACATCCTGTGTGCATCCCAGAGCCAACTCCTCAGAAATCTTGAGTCCCGCCTTAGAGACTAATTAGTATTCCAGTCATGCCCAGCTGATAAACATTTGGGCATTTACAGATAACCTTTTCTCCAAAGACCTTCTGTTCCTGTCCTTCATCCTTTGTGTGTCTACAGGCCTCATGGCCCAGGGTAATAGTCCAAGATCTGCAGCAGGAGGGACAAGGTGTACCATGCCCTCACCTCCTCCAAGGTCCCCCATGTCATCTTGCTATCTTTGCTCCTTTCCTCCCTCTGTCTGACCCCAAACTAATCTTCAGAGCAGTGTTTAGCATGGTTCAAGTTCAAATCCTACTTCTGCCCTGATCCTATGCACCTGCATGCAGTGCCTTCCTTTGGTCTCAGCTTGCTTATCTGCAAAATGGAAACAATAGTGAGCAACAGCACTTGCCTCATGGAGTGAATTCAGCTCGTACTTGTGAAAGTGCTCAGAACACTACTGGACGCTGCAGGCTCCTGCAGCCATTATTCCATATGGGATGGGTGGCCATGTGTGGCTGTGGCGTGGATGTGGAGCTTGGGGGTCCAACCTGCCAGGTGCTGTTGGCCTCATCGTGCCTGACAACACTCTACCAAATGACATCTATGGGACATGATGTGTGAGATTCACTTATGCTACTTTCTACTCTTGGCCTTCATTTACTGTCACCTGTTAGGACTCCTTCTGTTTCTGCCACCTCACCCTCAGCCAGAACTTCTCCCCCTGCCTGTCCTGGAGTTCCGCAGCACAAGCGTGCTTTCATCCCCTGTCCAGGGTGGCCCTTATGATCGACACTGTCTTGTCAGGGTGGCCCTTGCGCGTCCTTCTCGGGGCGCACCAGGTGTCCCTAGGCCAGCACCACCTTTGCATCTCCAACACCAAGAGGCCACTTAAGGCAGACACAGTTTGTCTCTCTGCCTCAGCCACATGGAGCTGGCCCAGCAGCCATGAGGATAAACGTGCTGTGCGGTAAGCTGAGGATCATATCTCTTCCCTTCAGCAGCGCAAGCCCCACCCAGCCTGCCCACTTCTGCCTCTGTGTTTGGAGACCTCAGAATGAGAAGATGGCATTTCTGTAGGCTCAGGGTCCCCTAACTTAGGAACTGGCCTTTTCTGTGTTATTCATAGCTTCATCCCTGAGCTGCCCTGCATGCCTACAGTTTGTACATCTGCATGCCTTCCATTAAATTAAGCAAACACACCAGGCCCAAATCACTGCTGCCTTTTCTGAAGACAGAGCCCCAGCAAAAAGGACAAAGGATACTGGAGGAAGCACAGCCAGCCTGCCTGGAGTCTGCTTGCCACACCTTGTGCTGTGTGTGGTTCACATCCAAGAGCTACTGAGGGGAGCTGGGCCCCAGGATGGCCAACAATGTTCATGTTAATGCTTTGTCATGGACCCTGAAACTATCCTTAGGCCATGAAAAAAAGAGGAGGATGGAAAGCCTTTTGGAGACGGGAAATAGCTTTGCTTTCTTTGTTGGACAAGTGGAAAGGAATTGGCACTGTGCGCTCAGTGACATCTGTACTTACTCTTACTCGTCCGAAGGCTTCTGACACAGGGATGGGAACCAGCTGCCTCCCTCCAGGATCCTGGTGCTGGTGGCAGGGAAGGCCCTGGGGGCTACCTGGAATTGCCCTGAGTGGGCCTCTTCCGCGTGTGCGTACTGTTCCACCTAGTGGTAGCAGCAGCTTTCCGTGACCGCCCCTCCCAGGTGTTGTATGTCTTTGTATGCCACACATCCTGGCAATGTGTGCTGCCCTGGGTTACCCTGGGCATTTCCCTGTCTGTGCACTAGAACTACATCCTTGTGGTGAGTTCCCCAGGCAGGGACCCTGGGGATGTCCTGAGGGTTTCTGGCCACTCATTCCCAGTTGTGCCTTTGTTGTGGAAAGAAATGAGGAAAGGAAATTGGGGAGCTGGAACCTGATCCCTGCAGAGCGTGGGGTCAGTGCAGGGGCCAGAGGCAGCAGTGAGGTCCTGTGACGGCTAAGGGGATCTGTTTTCTGCAGCCCCAGAGTACAGTCAAGGAAGAGTTGCTGGAAAGGTGAGGCCCCATGGAAGGGACAGCAGTGGGCACAGAGCGACTTGTCCTGACGTGAAGCAGAGCCTGTGATTGGGCTTCGCACTCTGTAGGTGCCAGTGTGTTGACTGGGGGTGCGGTATGCCCTGGCTGCGAGAGGAGCCATATTGCTTCATGCGATCTATTTCTTTCCTCTATTGCTCATTCAAGAAATCCATCATTTTTCTAATCTCTATTTTTTTTTATCGATGCCTTCTTTAGAAGCAGTTATTAATTCTTTTACTGCAGAGCTTTTTTTAGATTGGGTTTCTTCCACACGTTTCTGTATTTGATTCTTTACTTCAGATGCTATGAATTTAGAATTTTTTTTTATTTCAGAAATTAATTCTGCTCTGAGTTTCTCTATACCTTTCTGCTGTTGCTTATTTAATTCTGACGATATTGATTCACAGATTTCAGCTGAGCTATGTCCTCTGCACTTGTTCTGGGTGGGCACTGAGTTTCCTCCATATGTTTTTGCATTTGATTCTTTAGTTCAGATGCTATTAATTCAGATAGTTCTCTTTTATTTCTGAACTGAGTTCCTCTATACCTTTCTGCAGTTGTTTCTTCATTTTAGCAGCTATTGATTAATTGATTTCAGCTGTGTGATTCCCAATTTGTTCTGTGCTAGTGTCCTCTGTACTTGTTATGGGTGGACTTGGGGTCTGAGATTGCATTTTGCTCCTTCTCATTGTCATTTTGTATAGCACTGACTTTGGACCTTGTAGAGCTTTGGTGTAGTTATAACCTTAGCTCCTACTGAAATTCAGGTGTAGGTCTAGAAAGTTTGAATTTATCCAGTTGTGCCTGGCTGGGTCTGGTGGCTGTGCTCAACTCCTTCCTGCTGCAGCCCTTGAGAGTGAACCTGCTGTGCCCCTCCAGCAAGGTGCTCTTCTCCTGGACTAGCTGGGTGGTTCTGTTCCCTACTCTCTCTGCAAGGACTACAGCTGCAGAATTTCACCCTAGGCCTGTATGCCAGGCCTGAGCTGTACCTGGAGGACAAAAGGGCTAGGGGAGGGCCGAAGCTCTCTCACACACTCCCTGGGCCTGGACTAGGGCTGGATCTGGGTGTCCTGAGAACCCAAAAGGAGTTCTCACTCACTGGGCAGGTAGGAGTGGGTGGGCAGTAGAGTGGTGGGGGATTCTTAAGCACATGGAAGGGGGTCTCACTCGTCCAGTGGCGTGCTTGGATTTGGACCTGACAGGTCCTGCTGGAGTGAGTAGCTGGAAACTCTCCCACACACTCCCCGGGCCTAGGCTAGGGTGGATCTGGGGGTCCTGCAAACATGGCAAAAGTTCTCACTCACTCAGCAAGTGTGCGGGGAGGGGAGTTGTTGGGAGGCCCCAAGGGCTAGGAAGACTTTCTCACGCAGTGTGCCTGAGTTTGGACTGGACAGGTCCCGCTGGCGCGGGGTATCCTGAGAGGAGCCGTATTGGAGGCAACAGTTTACTTTAGTCTACTCAGAAGTCAGAGGCCTTTGGACTTACACAGAACTTTCAGGTTTGAAGCAATCCCAGTTCCCCAAGGAATTTAGCTGCCATTGGGCCAAGAGAGGACCAAAGGCCCATGCTGGACTGCAGAGATGCGGCTCCAGCTAGTTTCTCTGAAGATGAAGTAGCTCAGAAAGTGGCACCATGAGCTGCCATCCGGCACTTACCCAGCTGCTGCAGGATGGATGCAGGGAGTGAGGCTGTGGGTCATGGTGCACTAAGGGGAACCTTCAGGGGCCTGCATCTCGGTCATGCAGAGCTCCTGCACCCCACCCACTGTGCTGGCTTTCTGAGTCTCCCTGAGGGTGCTTTCCTACCTCTTGTAGGTGGAAGCCCAGCACACCGTACTCCTTGGCACAGGAATAGTTCCACACTGGCAGGAAGAACTGCCCTGGCAACCTCCCAAAAGAACACGTTCCACAAGGGCCAGGGACACTGGTATTGTGGGCAATGTGGCGTGAATACCGAGCAACTCTCCAGCCTGAGGCTCTTGGGATGAGCCCTGAACACTGTAACAGTCCATGCTTCTGGATCTCTGGCTGTCCTGGCTCCCATCTGCCAAAACCTGCCGTGCCTGATATTCACATTGAAACACTAGTGAGATACCTACCTCACTGCTTAAAAACAATAATAAGCACATCTCATGGTTGTAACAGTTAATGAAAAAATAGCTGCTTAGCTGAAACAAAAATAAGATCAACATTATCTTAGCCATGTCTTCAGTGTCTGGCTTGAAAGACCACAGTGGACGCCGTCTCTGCCTCTGCTTCTACCTCTTCTGACATCAGATGGCCCTGACCCTGGCCCAAACCCTCAGGAGAGTGGAGAAGTAAAGTATATCTTGCAATATTGTAAAGATGGCTGTGACATTACGGGCTCCTAGAAAGGCCTCTATGGCACCTTGAGGTGCCTAGAACATAATTTAGCCTTTTAGTTTTTGGTTGTATGCTGAAGATTCAACTTTGAGAACCACAGGTATGGTGATTCAGAACAGGACTTCTCATCCAGGTGTCATGGTGCATGCCTGCTCCCCCAGCACTCCAGGAGGCCGAGGCAGTAAGATCCCAAGTTTGAGTCCTGCCTCACCAACTTAGCAGGACCCTATCTCAAAATGAAAAAGGAAAGAGGCAGGTAAATAGCAATGGAACAGTGTGAAGGCTCTGTGTTCAATCTCCAGCACCAAATATAACAACAGCAACAAGGCTTTCCCTCCAGGCTGGGGGTCTGTGGGGTTTGTGTCGCATTCCTCATCTACCTTCAGTTCCTTGAGTGGCTATTATCCTTTCTGTGCCTTACTTCCATCCTCTATAAAATGAGAAAGTAGTGCCTATCTCTAGGCTTATTATGAGGAGTAGAAGGTTAACATTACAAAGCTCTTAGAACCAAGTATATCGGAAATATACACATGCACACGTCATAACAGACACACATACACATGAGTATATGCACAAACACATTGTACACGTGTTTCATCTGCATGTGTGTCTAGGCACTATATGTAATCCATATGCTGTATATTATAATACATATACATATTGCAAAGTCAAGCAAAGACTCAGGAATTCTGCTGCAAGTAACACATTTCACATATTTCCAAGAATCATAATATATAGGAGCCAGCTTTTCAGCAGCCCAGATTGAGGGACCCAGAGGGGACAGCCACCACTGCATTCAGAGGTGCTGTGTGGACCTTGATCATAAATACAGGGCTTCAGAGAAGGGGCCAGCTGCAGAGGCCCCTTTCCTGTCTGCTGCTTTCCTGGAGCACCAGATCCAGCCATGGTGACAGCTTTGATGACCTCCTCTTTTCTGGGAGTGAAGCAGCTGCCCTCCTTTAGCTCTGGCTGAGAACCCCTGGCCGTGGGCACCATGGCAGCCAGAATGCGAATGCTGCTGCAGCACTGGCTCCAGGGCTCTCCCGCATGAGCAGGCTGCTCATCCCATACAGGGGGTTGTTGTCCTGAAAAATTGGTTGGGAAGCTATCAATGTGAACCTGACAGACACATGCACCCCTTAAGGCTCTGAAAATTCACAGGCCCAAAGGACAAGAGAGTCTGGCTTTGGTGGCTTCATGCAACACTGGTACATGCTGAGCAGGAAGGGCTGTCGGCGCTGCTGGCTGCCTGTGACCCTCACCTAGAAGACGCTGTGAGGAGGCTGGTGCTCTGTTACTGTGCTTTGTCACTGTGCATGTCACACCTGCTCTGTTCACTCATGAATTCAATCAACCACCCAACCAGTTATTCCAACCAACCTGGAGTGCCTCAGAGGTCAGCGGGAAGAAGACAGCTGAGAATGCTTCAGCAGAGTCACGAGCCAACCCCTTGTGAAGCCCATGTCCTAGAGAGGCAGACTTATCTGTCTTTACCTAATCCCACAAGTAGGAAGATGGGAAGGAGAAAGAGATGTAAGGATTTGGGGAGTGGCTAGGGTTGACCACACTGAGAAGGGAGAGTAAGCATTGATGGAAAATAGGTACAGAAGCCACATCCCAGGAGAGAGAGCAGAGGGGCTGCCAGTGTCCTTGGTGGCACTGAGTGGGAGGAAGGTGCCTAGCAGATGGGACAGTAGACAGCTGAGGAAGCCCTGGTGGAGCACAGGTAGAAGCCAGGACCTTGGTGGCCATTGCTTTACCTGTTGTTCCGCAGCAGTGTCTTGGGGAGCAGCCTCTAAGCTGTAGCTGCCCGAGCTCCTTCCCTGGGCTCTGTGGAAGCCCATGTGGACCCAGCCTCGTGTCTGCCCCTGCAGATGGAAGGTCCTCAGACTGTCAGCCCATCTCCCCACTAGACAGGCCATTCAGCCCTGCCAGATGGGGCAGTTGGTTGCTCCTGATTTTCCTGAGTCCCGCTTGCCCGGGCACAACAGCCCTCTCACCTCTAAGCTCTGGTGGCTGCTTCACAACACAGCCTCTTCACGCAGCCCCAAGGGCACCCATCTCTCTCAGTCTTCAGAATTCCCTCTCACACCCTGTCACTTTCCCTATAGACACCACTTCCTTAGGGCAAGGGCTACGTGGGCCTCAGAAGCCAGGCCATGCACCCCACCTGTGTCCCAGTGTCCCATGGCACTGGAGCTGGAGAGCCATTGCATCTTTCTGGTGACTCTGTTCAGGCCACGTGAGGGCCCAGCACTCAGCACACCCTGTGTCCCACACAGCCCCTGTTGGCCACTCAGCCTGTGTACCATCCTGGCTTGCTGGCTGCAGCTGTCTGTGCCTTCATTTAAGCCTCTGCCTTGATCCTGGCTCTGCCAAGTGATGTGCTAGCCTCCACCAACTCCACACAAGGGCCAGTTGTCCCTGTGCCCAGTCTCAGTGGCATGTTGTGACTGTGTTTCCCTGAACTAGAGGGTCTGTTTCCGTCATGCAGGCTCCTGGTAGAGAGGAGGACTAGTAGGAGTTTGAAGTCTCCCGGCTGAGAATGGGGGCAGCATTTTTCTGTTGAAAACCATGCAGTGAAATAGTCTAGATTTTATGGGCCAGGCCCTCTTGCATTGCTCATTTCTTCCACTATGGCACAAAAGTAACCATAGCAACACATAAACAAATGGGTGTGACAGTGTTCTCAGAACATCAGTCTTTTCACCAAAACAGGTGGAGGTCAGCTCCCAGATCCCGCCAGTGGGCTGTGCTCTGCCATGACCTGGGCTGGACTCAGAGCCTGCTGACTATACAGGAAGCCCTTGAGCAGCCCTGTGCGCTGGCTAATTGCTGCATCCACCTCCCTGGACAGAGCTCTTGGGGCGCTGTTGTAGTTAGCAGCGCCCACCATGTGCCTGGCAGAGCACCTTCAGGAATGAGCCTCAGCTGCATCAGTGACTGAGTGAATGGCTGGCCTGTGGACACCCAGCCCAGTCAGGCTGAGCCGGCCCTGCTCCTCCCCCAAACACTAGGGAGGGCCTAAGGGTGGTCTCCAGGGAGTTAAACTATGTCCTTGTCCAAGTGTCCCATTTCTGGAGTGACCTTATGAGCTCTGGTGGGGACCACAAAGTCCTCTTATGTGACCGGATGGCTGCACCCTGAAGCCTCTTGATGTCTGGAAACACCTCGTTCCTGTAGTAGCCTCAGCTTCCCGCTCTGCGAGCTGTGTGCAGGGTCCATCTGAATGAGCCTCCTCAAGAAGGACAGCTGCATAGGGCAGAGGCACTGCACTCTGAGATCTCCAAAGCACACTGTCCTGACCCCAGGGGCTTCTTAGGCTCTATGTGGCCCACCAGTCCTGCCCAATGGCTCTGCAGCAACTGGTCATGTGCTGTTCCAAGGGCACCACTCATACCCTCATTTAATTGTGTAGATAGTATCCTCACTTTAGCCGATGAAACTGAGGCACAGAAAAGGTATGGGCCTAAGACCCAGCACTGCTCAGGAGGAAGCTAGAATTTGAACACAGAATGCTACATACAGGGTCCCAGCTCACAACCACCATGCGGAGAGCTGATGGGCACCTAAGGACTCAGAGCTGTGGGAGAGACTGGGCTGGGTTCTTCCCACCCAGCACTCCACCCGTCTCTCCCCTAGAGGACGCTGTCGCCCAGAGGTGGAAGTCCACGCAGCATGGACAGGCAGGATTCAAAGCCAGGCCATTTGTTTGCTTCCTAATTCAAAGCTTTTCCACACACCTAGGCCTGTTCTTTGGCTTAGTGCCTGGAGGCAAATGAGGCAGAATCTCTCCCTTGTTCCACACTGCCTACCTCCACCTAGGGTAAATTGACCTTTGTTGAATACAGCCCTTTCACCCAGAGGTGATAATACAGATGTGGACCTTAGCATGGATGGGGCCTGGGCCTGGATTCTGGGATCAAGAGTCAGTTCTCAGGTGGGTTTGGCCAAGTCTAACTACCTCTCTGACCTTCCATCTCCTTATCTGGTGCCCAGGGGTACAGAGCCAGCTTGGGCCATCCTGAGAAACAGGAGCCATAGCCATGTGCAGCCACTGAAGTCCCACATGGCCCCCAGCAGATGTGTTTTCCTGTCTGTGGCTCCTGTACTTTCCTCTGGCTCACTGGAGCACCCTGTACTAGAACACAACAGTGCACCCCTTCTGCCACCCCAAGCTGGAAACTTTGTCCGCAACTACCTCTGCCATGGGGCCACTCTGATGGCATCCTGCATGGCCTTCCAAGTCTGGAAAACTGCCATGGGCCATTCACACCTGGATCCCTGGAGTTTGCTCTTCCACTGTTGCCTGTAACTGCAGGCTTCTCATTGGTTTCTCTGTTGCGTAAAGGCCCCATTGTCCCCTTAGCTTGCCTCCGACTTGTGCTGATACCTCAGGGACCCATGAGCATCAGCTTCTTTGATGGAGACAGACACTAGATGGAAGGAAGGCCCAGGCCAACTAAAAACTCACTGCATGGTTAGACCAGCCACAGGAAGAGGCCTGCACATGCATTTGGTGGCTATGGATAGTTAGTAAGCTGCGGGGACTTCTCGGCTATTTCCTCCTTCTCTTTTCTTGAACTAGAGCCATCTGCAGATCCTGGCTAGGGAAAGAACAAGGGCAGAGCAGACACAGAGTTTGAAGGTCCTGCTACCCAGAGCCTAGGGCTGGGTAGACCTGTCATGCTGCAGAAAGGTAGCTAGACAACTTGCTGAATGCAGACTTCCTGGGGACCAGGAACACCTTCCAGTTCAAGGCTGCCCTTATGGGAGTGGGTATACTGCTGGGATCCATTTATCTGCCAAATGCTTGCAGTGTTTCCTGGTTGCCACAACCTCTGTCTGGGAGACTAGATTTATGTCCTAGTTCAACCATGTATAACCACTGTTTTAGATTTTTATTGGAAAAATTAGGTCAAAGAATTTATCCAACCCTCATTAAAGGCTTATGAGATAGTTTAGACTCCTTACTAGAGCTAAGTGGCCAACCAAAGGAGTGTATGAGTATCGTGGAAGAGAGAGTGTAACAGTCAATGTGTGCTGTTTAACAACTCACAAGATGGCATAAGGCTGTCCTTTTGAGTTCATGGGTCTGTATGTCATATCGTGGTGCTGGCTTAGCCTGTGAGTTGAACTAGCTAGCCTCTATTGTCCCAGACTACCTGAAGAGTATTTTCCTTGTGGAGGAGGTGTAATACTTTGAGGGACAGACACACAATCCCCTTAAGATCACTACAACTCTGAATGCAACCTTGGCATTTCTTCCCCCCATTCTGTTGGCCAAAAAAAGTCACATAACCAAGCGCAGCATAGACGAGGTAAAGAAATGCACTCTTGCTTCAGAGTTGCAACAGCATGGATAAATATTTGCCCATCCATCATCAAAAGTAGTACTGCTCAGACAGTGACCTGTTTAGAATTCCTGAGGGATGTGTGAGCCCAGATTGTGCTCCTTCTCCCTGCCTCAGGGTCTGATCCAGAAGATTTGGGACCTACCTGAGGAGGGTACATTTCCAATAAGCTCCAGGACAGCTAATGTGGTGATCTTGAGCTCAGCTGTCACCAACACTGCTCTAAGACAGTAAGGTATGGTTTCATTGGCAGCTGAAGGGGGAGGTGGAAGAGCAGGAGCCAGCAGAGGGCCCTGGATCTGTGCATCCTGAGGAGAGACTGGTGTGCAGGACTGTGGAGGGAAGAATGGGTGCGAGCAGTCAGGCTTCGATTCTGGGCTCAGTGAGCAAGATCTGGGGCTGGGTTCAAATCCCAGCTCCAGCACTTGCCATCCTGCCTGCCCCTGGTGCCTGGGATTTTTCTCTGGTGTGACTCAAAGCACATGGCAACCAAATTAACAAGAGCACTGGAGGAGCCCAGGAGGTGGAGCCAAAGCCCTGGCATGTGGGAGGAGCTGCCTGTGTGGTCGTCCCTCAGCCCTGCAGAGACAGCAGAGATGTGGGAGTTCTCCTCCTGTCCTGTAGGATGAAAATGGGTGAGCTTAAGTGGATAAGGTGTGTCTTTGTGTCTTGAAAATGCCTCCCAGTCTCTGTGCTTTGGGCATGTGGAAGGCAGTCAGATTCACTGCCGGCATCCAGAGGTGCCCCCGAGGACCCTGGTGGGATGCACGGCTTTTCCAGCCTGGCACTTGGGTCTTTATCCCTGCAAGCTCCGGGATGCTTTTTATCTGCCTTGCTCCCCAGGCCCAGAGCGTGCAGACAGCAGGCTGTACAGCAGCCCTCCCAAAAGGCCTCCCAGTGGAGCTGCTGACCCAGGGTCCCAGCCAGAGCTCCCACTCCCACCTCAACCCCAAGCCCCACAGACCACAGGCGGGTCCTCTGCCTCTTCCCAGGTCCACTTCTTTCGAGCACAGCTGTAGTTGCTCCACACCGCGACACCCTGGCCTGTGTCCCAGGACCCTGCGAAATGTGCTGTTTATACTTCCAGACCCAAGTGTGCTCTGAAAACAGCTCAGCAGATGTTTTCTGAACAGTCATCACCCTGGGACAGTGCCGATCCCCTACAGATCTTCAAGGACACTCGAGTTAAAGCCACGCCTGTAGCCAGAGTAACCTGCCACGCTTATGCGGTTTTTACCACTTGCCTCGACCTGCAGAAGCCCTTCTAAGTGCCTGGCGTGCACTCCTGGCTGGCCTGTCAGCACTGCACCCTCTGGGCCAGGTGCTGGTTTTAGCATTTACTATTGTCACCTGCAGAAGAGGAAGGAAAGCCACGAGGGTGACACGACTTACCCAAGGGTGCCAAGCACAGATTTGGCAGTTTGGCTGTGGGGTCCCTTAGCTTAACTGTTAAGCTTCACTGCCTAAGTGTGGAGGGAACATGGCCTCTGGTCTCCCTGGGCAGTTGCTGCAGGTGACCTGAGCCAGAGATATGAATGGGTGGTGTGCCCTGCTAGCAGATGGCCACTCTTGGGTCTGCAGGCCTTGTGGTCACTGTGTTTACCTGCTCAGCCTCCAGGTCTGGGGCCCCTGGACATCTGGGGCTTCCTGACTATATTTATAGCCCGCAGAGGAACTGGGCAAACACACAGACGCTGAGCAAGTCTTGCTGGCTTCTGTGCTGGGGACACAGGCTCCAAATGAAGGGTTGGTCTGCTGAATGCCTTTTTAAAAGTCCCTTGCAACTCAGAAATTCTGTGATCAGGAAATTACCAGGGGAAAATTTTCCTTTCCGGCCCCACTAAGGTCTCTAAATGGGGCCTTTATTCCCCACAGCAGGTAATTATAGTAGGCCGTGGTGACGCCAGCAGGGAGCTCTGCGGTGGCTTCGTGGCTGCGTGTGCTTTCTGTGATGATCCTTCCTGATCCTCTTCTCTTTTTCTTTTTTTGGAGACAGCATCTCACTACAGAGGGCAGCTGGTTTTAGACTCTGTAGCTCAAGCTGGCCTTGAGCTTGCAGTGAGCGAACCGTCTCAGCCTCCTCAGTGCTGGGATCATAGCGTGTGGCTCCACGCTTCGCTCTGATGACCCTCCTCCTCCTGATCAGGGCCCTGGGACCCTATATCCTCAGCATCACGCTGATGCCTCCTCACTCTTCCCTGGGTGATGGCAGAGTGCAGCATCAGGAAATTGGGGCCGCAAGGGTGGGAGGACACATGTACACAGGCTCACATGTAGGAGTGGGTGCAGGGGGCTGGGGAGGACAGGAGGGCCCATTTTGGGGTCTGAGGTGCACCTTAGAAGCAGACTTGTGCTAGCCAAAGAGGTGGTGACACCGGGCCCCAGGCGTGCGAGCCCAGAGCTCCTGTCTGCCCTTCCTTTGCCAAAGGAAGCCAGCAGCCTAGATTTTTATGTGAAACATTCCAGTTCTTCTTAAATGTCACCGCTAAAGCTCAGTTGCTACTGCATTGCACCACAATCAGACATGCCTGTGAGGCTACAGTTTCCACAGCTTTGGTTTAACCTAGTAATTATCAAATGGGGAAACTGAGGCCTAGAATTCAGACTTGCTAACATGTCCAGGGAGTTACTAGATATTGGGCGCAAGCCACAGGTCTAGTGCATCCCAGTCCAGGCACACTGTTGGCCACCTGGCTGGGCTGCACCTCACCACCCCTTCTTCGGGTGGGAATTGAAGCCCAGGGAGGGAAAGGACCCTGTGCAAGGTCTCCCACTTCACAGTGGCACAGTCCAGAGTAGGGCTGGTGCTGCTGAGCTCTCACTCCTGAGACTGTTGCAGAAAGGGACCCTATAACGGTTACAATAAAAATATAACCAGGGTCTTGGCACAAGGAAACTCTGATTTGTCCCCTGAGCAGCAGACAATGGCTCTCGGGCAAACAGGTAAGAAGCTGCCAGTGGCTGATTCTACCCAGAAAACATGGTGAGTGAGTGCATAACCAGCACACTGGCCCCCGAGTGCAGCTCTGGCCTCTCTCTGGAGGGTCTCAGAAGCTACATGCTGGGGGCTGAGCAAAGGCCATCCTCTTGCCAGCAAGCAGCCTCAGCTTGAGAGGGGATGGATATTCTCCTGTGTGGTCAGCCACATGGTGGAGCGGTGGAGCCTGGACTAAGAGCTGTGACAATTATGAGCACATCCAGCTCCTCGTGTCCCAGCTATGGCTCTTGGCTGGGCTATCTGGGTAACTGAAGCACTACTGGCATCACAGAGCTATTGCAAGCATCTAGCTGAGTGGAGGCACCTGGATTACCAAGAAAAGGATTGGAGAAATGTGGGCTGTGTTTGGCCTTATGTTCTTTCTCCCTGAATGTTAATGTCTGAAGTGGGACAGGAGTGACAGGAGGGACACAGAAAGGTGGGCTGATTCAAAGGCCCAGGAGTAGTAACAGAGAGCAAATACGGAGCTGGTGAGACTGGAGGGAAGGAGGGTAGAGGGAAAGAGAGGGAGGGATGGACAGAGGGAGGGAGGCAGGGAAAGAGGGAGGGAGAAAGAGAGCAGAGAGAAAGGAGGGAAGGAGGAAGAAAGGGAGAGCAGGAGAGAGAGAGAGACAGGCAGACAAAGATGTGGAAGGAGACATTGTGTGAAGGCAGAGCACAGTAGGCCCTGTTTTAATCACTTGTTGCTGGGACAATACTCCTGACACATACAACATAAAAGACAGCAAATTTATTTTAATCTACGATTTTTTAGAGAACTGGGTCCATAGTCATGTGGCCCCCAGGCAAAAACAGCCTGGTGGAAGGGTGTGGCAGAGGAAAGCCACCCAACCTATGGCAGCCAGGAAGCAGGGAAGGAAGGGGGAGGAGAGGAGAAGCACTACCCCATTACATGCCCAAGGGCACCTCGAATCAGACACTGCCTCACAGCCGCACTTTAAAGCTCTGAACTCATGCAAGGGTGAACCCGCTGGCAGGTATAGAATCCTCAAGATCCGGGCATCTTCCGCAAGCTCCACTTCTCAGCACAGGAGCCTGGGGTCCATCCTCCACCTAAATCAGTCTCACATGCAGCTCCCAGAGCCCTTCTCTAGGAAGTCAGATAGTAAATATTTTCAGGCTTGGAGAGCCAGCATGTGTCTGCTCTGAACACTCGACTGTACCTTAGTGACATGAAAGCACATATAGAGAAAACTTTATTAACACAAACAGGCAACCAGCCTGCTGGTTCTTTGCCAGTTTCAGCCACTAAGTTTCTTTATACTTACTCTGTGTTTTCTGCTTTATAACTTTAGGGTTATTTATATAAGTGAAGGCTTTCCTCACCCCAAAGTTAAGTGAAAAGAAAAATAAAGAAGACAGATATACTCAAAAGCATTCCAGTAACAAGCTCCTGGTGGGAATTCTGGTGGGCAAGAGCTCGTATAATTGCTGGCCTGGGTCTGCTGGGTTCCAAGTTCCCAGGAGGAGAGGGGATAGAGGCAGAGCCAGAGATGGCCAGAGGCAAGGCCACTGGGACCGGGCCCCTCACCTTGGGCCTCTTCTGCTGTCACAGTGATGTGCCCTCACAGGACGCTGGGCTCACTGAGGATTGAGAGACGGTGCAGCCAGCTGGCCCTTGGCAGCCCAAGTGGGACCGTGAGAGAAGACGCCAGGCCTCCAGCTGTGGAAGCCGCCAGGTGTTCCTTCTCTCCATGCAGTCCAGACCCTTTGTGGACAGGGCTGTCAGGGTTGATCTTCGAGAATCTCACATGAACTTTCCACTAGGTAGAAGGCAGTCCTCTCCCCTTTCTCCTGATCCAGTTTCGAAGGTGTTTTTACCCAGCACCTGTAAGATAACTTTCCATCCTGAATTTTAATTGTAAACTCAAACACCCAGCTGGCTTTGCTCCAGGTGGGAAAAGGTTCTTGTTTCTCTAGAACCCTCTTGTCCCACTGACCTGAAAAATGGGTCTGGGGGCTTGGCAGGCCCCACACACAGCCACCAACCATGGCCTCCTCAGAAGACTGGACGTGATGACACGTGGCTCTGAAGAACTGTGGGGAAGGCAAGGGAGGCCACTTAGGATCCTGTGTCATTGTCAGTTCTGGAGCCAGGTGACCTGGATTCAGTACTGTGTTGTCTTCTATGAGCTGTGTGATCTGGTACAAGTGACTCCACCTCTCTGGGCCTGCTGACATGCAGAGTGATTGTGTGACAGGAATGACATCAGGACCTCCAAATGATTTAGGGAAAACATTAGGACCCCCAGCCTGCTCAGTGTGTGATATATTCCCTCAAATCAAATGAATTCTGAGAAACAACAGAAGAATTCAGCTCCCAAGAGTCAGGAGGAGTCCCAAGTGGGTTGCCGCAGGCACTGCCTATAGAGAAGGCTTTATAGAGCCATGTCATGAGGGGTATGAAGTCGCAGAGCAGGCATTAGATGAAGCAAAACTGTGATCGACCAATACATTCACAAGTATAGTTGCCTAGGCAATGCTGATCCAGTGGGGAAGGAAGTTGCCTAGCAAGGGTGATGGAAAGAACAAGGGGCTTGCCTGGGAAGGGTGGGTCTCAGAGGTCTCGCTCCACCCCTAGAGGACCAACGCCCATAGAGAGCATCAGCCATCACTGCCCCTCCCTCAGGGAGGGACACAGGGTACAGTTGCTCCGTCTTTATCTGGAGGCCTAGTCTTCAGCAAATGCACTTCCAACTGCAGGGGCATTGTGTCCTCGCTTCTTCACCGCCTTCCTCCAGGGCCCAGCCCTGTCGGGCTCGCTATGCTTTCAGGCCTAACTTAGCTGTCTGTAATACAGAAGGCACCTAAGACTAGGTTTGGAAGATTGTGTGGCTGAAGCCACATAGCACACTATGAGCAAGAGTTGGCTGTTGTGTGGATGGGGCCGGAAAGAGGCAGCGCTCCGCCAAGCCTTTCCCTCCTCTGTTACGAGATACGCCCAATGAGTTCCATTGCCCTCCTGGTTCCCCTTCCAAGGGTGGCAGACTCCGTGTACCTCTGCCTCCCCAGTAGCTCTGTTAGTTAAAGCCCCTGAACCCTGATCACCTTGCTTTGCTATTCTTAGCAAGCTTTGGCTTGATAAGAATTTTCAAAATGTGTTTGTGAATCTTTTAAAACCCCCAAAATGAGTATTTACTTCCAAACTGTGCAAGTGTTTAAAAAGGATTTAATTCATCTGCTGGATAATAATGCTAGAGATTTAAAGAGAGAAAATGGCAAGCATTTTTGGTTCTTTGCCCTCTGTCTGCTGTGGCTGGGAGCACTTCTGTTTATCACTTAAAATCCCATTTGGAAAGGTCACTGATTATTTGCATGAGGATTTAGGAAAAAACGTTGGAGAGTGGCCATCTCTCCTTGCTTTCTGCTCTGTCTCTGTCCTCCCCCATGGCTGGGATTTCCCTGAGTCCCCAGCTGCGGTTAGGTTGTGGTGGACAGCCCCTGGCCCAAGGGGACCTCTGGGCCGTCATGCAGCCCTGGCTGTGCTGAGGGGCAGCCCATACCTGCTGTGGGGGTCCCAGACTCTGGCAGTTTCACTCTAAGCTCCCACTCTACCTTGGGTGCGTGTGCTGCAGCAGGACTGCAGTTACTCAGCGTGTCACAACAGACCAACCTTCAGGGAAGTGTGAGTGTCGCAGAGAGTTCATCTTCCTGCCCACTGTGCATCTTCTGGTCAGA
Organism: Ctenomys sociabilis; assembly: GCA_004027165.1. Classification (NCBI taxonomy): domain Eukaryota; kingdom Metazoa; phylum Chordata; class Mammalia; order Rodentia; family Ctenomyidae; genus Ctenomys; species Ctenomys sociabilis. Next base: position 150,872 of record PVKA01000721.1, read on the forward strand.
GGGGACGAGGGGGTGATGGCACCATCCTGTTCCTGTGGCTTTGGTGCTCCTGCCTTCAACCCAGCAAAGCCCTTGGAAAGTGCAGCTTGTCTTTGGGAGGCCAGGCCAGGTCTGTTGACGAGGCTTTGTCTTAGCAATTGAAATATCCCTCATGAAAGACAGCCTTAACCCAGAGGGCAGATGTACTTTAAGCACAGAGTGTCATCAGATATGGACATCGGAGAAGACAGGTGAGAGGAGGCTGTGCTTCCTGCTGTCTATATTCTAGGTTAGCACTCACCATCCTCCCGATAGACCCAGGATACCATGCTTCTCACATTGACAAAAACCATCCCTTCCATTTGCATGCAGTACCAGCCCAGCCAGGCACTGCAAGCCTTCCTGACCCAGGGCTGCCTGGCTCCTCCCTAATGGAGCGCGGCCCTCTGCCTGCACCCACTCTCATGCCACACAGAATTCAGGCCTCTCCTGGGGGCCCTGCCCATTTTGCAATGATCACAGTCCCCAAGAGGTTAGACCTATGGTTTTCGTCTGAAAAGTGAGGAAATGGAGCTCAGAGAAGGCAAATCAGCCACTCAAAATCACACATACAGCAAGGTATAGGACAAGAATCACACCAAAGGCTGGGCATGGCGATACGCACCTATAATACCAACACTCAGGAGACTGAAGCAAGAGGATTTCTATGAGTTCAAGCCCAGCTTGTGCTATGTAGTGAGTTCAAGGCCACTCTGAACTACATAGTGAGACCCTATCTAGAGAGAGAGAAAAAAAAGAGTTGTACCCAGGTCAGCAGGCTCTGAACCCTGCAGTCCTCTCTCCCAGGCCCTTGTTTTTCAATGGAACCTCACTCTGTGAGGTTACTGAATACCTGCAATTTACCTGGTGCCACTGAGGTACAGCTTTAAATTTAAATTCTAATTAAAAATGGCTCCCTGAGACTAGCCGCTTTGCAGAACGATGAAAGCCTAAGATGTCCCCTTCCTTGAGAGTGAGCACGTTTTGCCTGCGGCAGGTGCTGCCCAAGATAGGAGCTTCTTGGGACACAGAAAAGGTCTCTGTTCCCCACAGCACAGCAAGGGGCCTGGGCTTCCTGGTTGCATCCTTTCTGCCTGCCTGCCAAGTCCTATAGGGACTTCTGTGAAAACATTTACTCTTTTTTTTTTTTTTAATTTTTGTTTATTGAAGTACAAATATCAATGAGACATTTTTAAGATACCTTGACAAGATGGATTTGATAAATTAATACATTGCAAACTGTTTTTATAATGTTTTCATATCATATAAGGTGCATACATGATATTATACTTACAGACATTTTTATACCGTATGTCTCTCATCATTAAATAGAGTGTGGCTGTTTGCGTATCTTATTTTTTATACCTGAATTACATCAAAGATTCAATAATTAATACTTTCTACCTTATTATTTTCCTAGTGGTTGTCTATAGTACTAGAAGCCGACATAATATCCAACCACCATTAGTGCAAATCTTGCCTCTCATAGGATTATGTAGAAGCACAGCATTATCTATCCCAACTGTACTGTCTATACACACACATCATGATTTTCCCTTTCGATACCCCTTCCTTTGTCTACACCAGTCAAATATGGGCACTCCATTGTCATTCAACTAACTTAGGTGCTTGAACTCGACAACACAATCCAACACAGTCCAGCATTCCACAACACTAGTGAGTTATTCAAGGAAGTTGTTAACCATAGCCATTTACAGCTCAGCTTAATATTATGGCCCCACGATAAGTACTTCATTTTTATACTTTTCTGCTGGATGGTTAAGACCTAGATAGAGCAAGGATTATATACCAACACATGTACTTTATGTTTCTTATGTGGTCAGTGAAGTCCCCTCAGGATTTATCTTGTAGTCCTGTGCATTATTCTGTAGATCCTTTGTCTGTGTCATCCATGTGGATGAGTCACGGCCAATGCTTGACCAGTTTGCTCTCTGTGAGAGTCTGAGAGAAAGTTTTCTCTACATGTGACTCTCCCCAGGCACACTATAGATCATCTATCTCTTTTCTCTGTGGCTCCATAATCTCCTTGTTCAGAAAGTTTGGAGCTCAACTGAGTTTCATGATGTTGCAGTACAGGTTCTCCTATGTCCTGAGTCTTCACTGACCTTGAAAGGCTAGGGCCAAAATGTTAGCTGGCCTTGTGGCTCTTCTATTTCTCCAACTTTGATCTGTGAACTTAGGTTGTTAACCATCCAGAAGAAAAGCTGATTAGTATCGTGCAGCATATGCCATTCACTTTGCCTTATCTGACTCAATTGATTTTACTTGTTGTACATTTCCTTTTGTATTTCTGCTTTTTGCTTGTTATACTAGGGAGACTATATGATATTTACACATGTGTGTCTGGTTTATTTCACTTAATCCACTTCAGTATAAAAATGCTTCAAACTTATCATTCCTAATAGCTGAGTAATACTAAGTTAAAGTCAAAATGGATTAAAGATCTAAACATTAAAACAGAAACACTCAATCTCCTGGAAGAGAAAGTAGGAGGAACTCTTGAAGACATAGGGGTAGGTAAAGAGTTCATGAACAAACATATATTCACATGGGAAACACTTGAAAGAATCAACAACTGGGATCAACTCTTCTTAAGGAGCTTCTGCATGTCAAAAGAAATTGTCAACAGAGTGAAAAGATAACCCACAAATTTTGAAAAACTCCTAATAAGCAATCAGACAGAGGACTACTGTCTAGAATATATAAACAACTAAGATAAAACAGGGCCCTCAAATTTAAAGACCCAATTCAGAAATAGACATCTGAGATGAATACACACTTCTCAGAGGACAAAATTAAAGAAGCAAATAAATATATGAAAAAATGCTCCACATCACTAGTCATCCATGAAATACAAATAAAAACAACACTGAGATACCATCTCACTCCAAAAAGAATGGCTATCATAAGGAAATCAACGAACAACAAATGTTGGAGAGTTTGTGGGGAAAAGGGAACACTTCTCCACTGCTGGTGGGAATGTAGACTGGTATAACCATTGCAGTGTGGAGACTCCTCAAAAGAGTAGGACTAGAAATCCCATTCAAGCCAGCTATCCCCCTACTGGAAATTTTCCCAAAGGATCTGAAAACATTGTATCATAGTGATATATGTGTACCTATGTTTATAGCAGCGCAGTGTGTGATAGCAAAATCTTGAAAACAGCCAAGATGTCCATCACATGAGGAATGGTTGAAAAAGATGTGGTATTTCTATATAATGAAAACGTTTACTCTTAACTCCTCTACTTTGATTCATAAGCTTCCAAACAAAGGACTTTGTCTCGTACACTATGGTACCGCCAGCATCTTAAATGTGGGGCCCAGTGATCTTGTACTGAAAGACCAGAGGGTTCTGCTTCCTCTCTGGGTAGCCCAGAGCCTGGGCCAGGTGTCTACTGAGGATCTTGCTGTTGAGCAAGTTCTCCACTCTGAAGTTTCTCCCTTGCTGGTGGTCACTGCTCAGAATACCCTCAAATAGGGGCCACAGTTCCTCTCCACAGAGCCCAGGGTAGGGCTTCAGTGCCCATGGACCTGTTGGGAAAGAAGGAATGTGGAAGGGGACAGGGCAAAGTCACACTCCCAGCTAGGATGAACCTCCAGCCGGATATCGTGTGAACCCCTGAAGTACAAGCTAAGTCATGGGCTGACTGCGTGTTGTGGCTCAGGGCTTCATGCAACCCCATGTCAGTCAGTCTGCTGTCTGTGAGCCATCCAGGCATGGGTGGTGTCCGAGTGGTCCCCTCCTAGGAGGAGCAGCCCTTGTTTGGCCTCCTGGCTGGCCCAGTGAACAAGCAAGAAACTTGAGTGACACAGAGAGGCAGGGGTTCGAAATCATGAAGTAGGAGCCTTATTCTCTCCAGGGAGCACCTTATACTCTTGGTGACTTCTGGAGTCAGCGTGCTAGAAGGAAGTTTCAAGTTTTCATTTCCTTGGCTGGAATCTGACTACCCAAGGTCCTCAGGTCCCCATGGTTGTTTGATGAGGTCCACAGGCAGATACCTGCAGCCTTTCCTCCTGGAAAGGAGAGTTACAGCAGGTCAGCAAGCCTGAGCCATACACCAAGGGAGAGGCCAGTGCCACTGCAGTGTGAGTTCTGGGAAGCAGAATCCACGGCCTCTAAGACTTCGCCTCCTGGCAGCAGCAACTATTCCGGCCAGCACAGGCCCACGTGTCTGCAGCGCCCATTCCGAGATATCTCCTGGCTGTGCCTAGCAGGTGCAGAGTTAAGCTTCAGTTTCCCCACTTTTCACATGAAAAAAGGGGGGCATGGTTGCTCCTCATCCCTCAAATTTCCCTGGCATAGGCTCTGCTATCTATTACCAGCTACCCTTCCCCAGACAGAAGCAAAGACCAGTGCCTGGAGTGTTGGCCCTCTTGCTCCTGCGCTGGGCTGCTCCTGTGCCCTGGAGAATCCTCCCCGTCCTTCTGGCCCCGCCAGCCTCTCTTTCTCCCTCAGACCGACCTGGCCCAGCTCCTTCACTCCCACAGAGCACCTTGACTCATGCTGTGCGGTCCTGGGTCTGGAGGGAAAATCTAAGGGCTTGCTGTGGACACTGTCCCTCAAAGTCTCTTGTCACAGGCCTGGTGGACAGTACAAAAATGAAGGACCCAAGATACCAGTTCTCAGGCACTTACTTGTGTCAGAGTTGCCTTCCCAGCTTGCCACCCATTCCCTACATGGACGCTGCAGTGTGTGAATAGGTTTGATTTCCCAGAAAGGAAGGGAGACATCCTGAAGTGATTCAAAGAAAACCATGTTGAGCTGTGCACAGTCAGGTACATCCACCCACAGGGTGGTGCAATCTAACTTTGGCTTCTATGCCAGGAAAATGATGAGTCTCCACTTCCTGTTAAGTGAGCAGGCAGTAGTGTAATGATGCCCAGGCTGGCCTCGGGGGACTACAGTTCTAGCCCATGGTCACTATCCAGCTGTGTGGTCTTGGGGAAGGTGCTCCTTCTTCCCCAGGCCTCAGTTTCCCCTCTCAAGAACTGAAGCTGGAGGATGGCCTTCCTGCTGCCTTCCTGCCTTCTGTCTCCTTCCCATCTGTGATATAGGGCCATGCCTGGGGGAGCCCCACCTGCCGTGCACCACAATCAATTGCCTTCCTAGCCAACTGTCTGCTGCCTCTCTGGGTGTAGTTAGCCCTTCCCTGGCCCACCGCAGTGTAGAGCTCCCCTGCTATGTGCTCAAGGAAGTCCCTGCTACAAGCTGTGCCAAAAGAACAGTATTTCATTCCAGTCCAGGTCTGTCCATCCTCTCTCATCTCATGCTGCTAGCTGTTACCCATGCTAAGCTCCTCTTGTGCATCATGAGTTGGGCTGCAAACTTTACATCTCCTGCTGCAGCCCTGCAGTGGTCTCAGGATACAGATCTTTCTGTGTTCCCATTTTTGCAGATCAGTAAACAAAGTGTCAGAGAAGGAGAGTGACTTGTTTATGGTCACCCAGTTATTAAATGCAAAGCTGCAGTAGCAGGGTGACCACCTCTTCAGTTGATCAAACATTTGCTAGTAGGAGGTAAAGTTATGGCAAAAGGAACCCTGTGTTTGTTAGCTTTGCTGCACAACAAACAATCCTCAAAGCTCAACAACTTGTAGCAAATCCGGCTCACATGCCAGGGAAACGCTTTGGGTTACTGCAGGCCAAGGCTGTAATTTGTCACTGTGGTGTGAACTTTCTCAGGCTGAGTTTCAGGATGAAGACAAGTGGTCCCTCTGGCTCAGGGAAGATCTAAAAGATCACGCAGTCACAGTGGCAGCTTCTGCTCAGTGAGCACACTCAGCTGACTGCTCATGCTTCAGTGGCCAGAGCAAGCAACATAGCGAGGCCTCGTAGGCTGGGGAAGACCCATGCACTTACAAGGAGGGGCACCTGTGAAGACTTGAACTCAAGTTCAAGAAAACATGTGGCTCATTGACAAGGCTCTGGCACTGCTACAGACCCTAGCAGAGAGAGATGCCCATCCACCAACCTCAGCCCTGTCATGAGTCATCTCAGTGCTTAGTAGGGACACGATGTCAGTGGGCAGGGTCTTGGTGGGCTCCTGGAACTTCACAGGAGCCTTCATGTAACCATCTCTAAGCTGCCTCTGATTTGTATGCTGCACTGCTGCTCCAGAAGAGGCCGAGGCCCAGAGAACAGGAAACCTGTAGAGATTCAGCTGTCAAAGCAACCTCCACCCCAGCTAACCTAAGACAATGATGTGCCTGTAGTCACAGAGCAGGCCACAACCTGGCAGACAGCATAGTCCAGGACTCTGCTGAGGCCAGCCACTGCCTGCTAACTGCCTTATGCCTCACTGTATGAGTCAAGACTTGCTTTTCCAAATACCTAGTTTGTGCTAGGAGTTGGGATGGATTTCAGAGGAACCAAACATGACGCCATAGAGATTTATCCATACAGAGATCAGTAAAAGGTGGAACACACTAGGACCAAGTCCCTCATGGCAGCCATGCCTTCTTTCTGCATCCTCAGAGGACAGATGCCATCCGGAGTGCTTTGCCCATTCCAATCAAGACAGATGCCAACCTGACCATCACACTACCTCCCACAGTCTCAGATTGGCATTCTTACCCCCTAAGATGCCCAGTTGTTTTCTGCCTGTTGAAAGAATGTTCCAGAGTCAGAGCCTATGTCTGTCTTACCCAGGTGCCATCTGTGACCTGTAGCAGGCACCTGTGTCAGGAGAGAGACCCAGCTTTGTCCTGGGATCCAGCTCCAGACCAGGCTGACCTCTGACTTCACCCCTCCCCAACACACACACGGAGCCAGGCCAGCTCTTCTGCCTCTCAGAGCTGCCCCCACCTCTTCCTGGCAGGTACCAGGCTGCTCTATGGCTGGAGGGAAGTGCACCAATCCCAGCAAAGGGGCTCCCTCGCTTCTCTTTCTGTGTCCTCATTCTCCCAGGACAGCTTTGATTCATCACTTGCGCTGCCTGAAGTTTTGCAGGCCTTAGGCCTGTCCCTGCAAACTCAGCAGTTTAGAATAGGAAGTGACTGGATGTGTGTGAGCCTTCATTTTGGGGGTTGAAACAGGAAACTTGGCTGTGCAGGCACCCTCCTCACTCACATCCGGGACCCTTGAGGTAACCGCACTGTCCTCCCACATGAGTTGCTTGGTGCAGTAAAGCAACTTCGAGCTGGCTGCTAATAACCTCCAGGTCCGAGCTGAGCCTGCTGCTGAAGCTGTCTTGTTAGACCTTCACGCCTTCTCCTGAGCATTTATGTCTATTTTTCAGATGGAGAAACTAAGGCTCACAGAGGTTAAGGAGCTCTGCTGAGGTCGCGTAGTAGGTAAGTGGCAGATTTGCATGCAGCTCTCTTTCACCCTAGAAATGACTCTACTTGCCTCACTTCTTTGCCTAAAACTGGGTTGACTTGCTAGTCCTCTTGCAGCACAGGGTGCAAGCTCTCTCTAGGGGACACTGTGACTGTTTTATGATTTGATAATCCCATGCCAATTCCTGGGACCCTAGAGAAGACCCCCAGGGAAGAAAATAGAGAAGGGGGATGTTTGGGAAAGATGACCCTCCTTCCCTTGGGCACCCTGCTCAATACCGACGCCAAGCCCCAGATCAGGAAGGAGCTCCCCTGGCTGCGGGATGCCCATGACTACCTCCCAGTGGCCAGGCTTTCTAGGAACCTGAGCCCTGGCCACAGCAGGCCTGTTATCTCCTCCTTCCCACACTTCTTGCCTCACATCCTGCCCTAGCCACAAGGGGGCCCAAGGCCCAGGACACTCGACTCTTCCTGGGCAGTTGAGCAACGTTACACCGTGGCATTTTGCATATTTTGGGTCTAACTGTTTTTGCAAAAACCAGAGGAAACTGTAGGCTGAGCTCCACCTTGCCCTCCCCAAGGACAGCTGAGCTGCTGAATCAGGCCACAGGGACAGGAAACTCCCCAACACAGCAGCACAAATCCTGGCTGATCTGAGATAGCCCTCGTCGCTCACCCATTCCCCACCTCCGGACTCTGAGGCCCAGCAGTGGCCAAGTCTCCCTCCTCCTGGGTAGCACAAGCCCCAGGAAACCTTTGCTCCCTGGGCACTGGAGGCCTCACGGTTTCACAAGTCTCTGTCCTTCCTGCAAATATTTGTTGAGGGCTTTATCACTGTTCTCGGGGTGTTGAGGCTAAACGATAGGAAACAGATGGATTCCCTGACTTCCTGGAAGAGGGCGGCAGACAAACAAGCAATTCAGCACACAACTAAGCATCATTTTATAGTTAAAGCTGTGTCTCAGCTTCTTTTCTGGAGGCCAAGACACAGTACCAGAGAGCCGCTGCTCAATGAAGGAGAGGTTTATTATTTTTTATTTTTATTTTTATTTTTTTTACACTTTTGCAAAATTGTATTTGTGGATAAAAATGTAAAGAGGAAAAAATTAAATGTGAATACCAGTTTTTAAAAAAGGAAACTGTCCTAGCTTAGGACATAATTTAAAAACTTTTCATTTATTTTTATTTTATTAAAATACAAATGTCAATCAGACAGTTTCAAGATACCTTAACCATACAGATTCAATGTAGGAGAGTTTTATTTTGCTTCACATATTTGTAGAAATTTCAGTCCATAGGCAGCTGGTTCCAAAGAGGGCAGTGTGGCAGAGGGGCATCGCTGAGGCAAAACAGATCATGACATGTCAGGCAAGGAGCAGAGCAATCAAGGAAGGAGGGAGGGAGATGCTTCCAGGCCCCGCCCCATGACCCACCTCCCCCACCAGCTTCACCTCCCAGCATATTTAACTATTAACTCACCAGCCAACTCACCCTACCCCCCCATGGGAACCCGAGTTTTTGGAGGGACAACTAAATATAAGCCATAAGGAGCTGTGAAGGGAAATGCCATAGAGCAAGGGAGAGAGCCAGCAACCCTCTCCAGGATGACCAGGGCAGGCCTCCTTAAGGAGAGCCTTGAGACAGAATCATGAGCGCCATGCAGGAGGGAGCTGTAGGGTTCAGGGCTGGGTGAGGAGATTCTGGGGGTAGAAGCTGTATGCGCAGGCCCTGGGGTCAGGGATGGACTCACAGGGCCAACGATCACACTCTTAGAGTTTAGTTCTATGTGTCTGTCCTTCTCGCTACAGGACTTTTCAGTCATTTGTTTCCTTCCATCTGTCATCTCCCTTGTGCCTGTAGATGGGACTGAGATTGTACAGGAAAAACAAAACAAAAAACAACTCAGACAACTAAACAGGATAGAGGAAAAATGTGTTTCTAACCAGAAACTATTGGCTTTAATCTTCTGCACATGCCACTCTGGAAAAATGTGAAACAGCTTCCTACCCTTGCCTTGCCTTGATCTCTAAATGGCTCAGATGGTAAATTTTCAGCTCACTGGAGACTGCTATTACACGTACATTTTTCCAAGCCGAGCAGGAGCCTGGGTTCAAAAGTGTTAGACAAAGAGTAGAAACAGTGCTGGTGCCTGGGCTGCAGAGCTCACCCTGAGCTGGGAGAGGGAGGCCCAGCTACAGAGTCTGGGCCAGCTGGGGCTGCAGAGGCCAACAGTCCTCTGTCCTGGCCCAAGCACCAAGCTCCTGCCCCACACTCAGTCAGAGGGTACTGTGATGCTCTGGACACTGGCTTGGCTCTGCTGGGCAGCCCTGGCTGAAAATGCTGGAAGGTAGTGTTTGAGGAGCCAGAATCCCAGGGGCTGGTCTTCCAGTCTTCATGCCTCCACACCCTGGTGAGTCCCCTCCATCCCCTCCTTGTGCCTCAGAAGATGGAACAGAAAGAGTCCTTAGTGAGTACCCTGAGATCCCAGAATAGAACAAGCTGGCTGCTGAAAACAGGAGGTGTCAAACAACTCTGGATCAGAGTCCTGCCTGGACCTCATGCTTAGTTAATGAGAGGCTGGGCAGCTCCAAAGCAGTCATTAAGCCACATGGGGTGGCTCCCTTTGATTGGCACACACCTGGATTTTAACCAAGAGATGGGTATGAAAGGGGTGCTACCTTGGTCACCTGCCTGAGGCCCCTAGGCCCGAACTCCTGCCATCTGCCCTATCCAGACCTATGACTGCAGACCCCAAAGCTTACTTCCAGGAGCCACAGAACGGCTCTCTCTCTCCCTCTCTCTCTCTGTCTTCCTCACTCCCTTCCTCCTAGGCCCTAGAATAACTTACTAAGTCTTCCATGAACTGAATCTCATTCAACTGGAAAACTAATCAGAAAGCAATTGTGCCGAAGTGCAGGCCTGTGAGCACCTGCAAGTTTATCATAAGGAATGCTGCAGAAGTCCCAACCTGGTAGACATGGAGCCCAGCCATGCCTCCCTCCCCAAGTGGGCATCTGGTGGTCACCCTGCACTCAGTGAGCACCGTTGGATTAGCCACCTGCGTTTCTGTCCAGGGCCCTGGGAAGGGTGGGAACCAGAGGCCCAGTACTGGGAGTACAGACAGCACTAATAAAGCCCAGGGTGTGCCCTTCATAGCAGTTGGGGCTCTGCTGGCTGAATTCCAACTAGCTTTTGGCTCTGCTCCCCATCTCCCTCACACCCACACCCATGTAAATGTTCAGAAATGTTCCCTTCTCCCGCTTGCCTCTTTCTGCCCTAAATTCATTAGTCCCCCCTATTTACTCACCCAAGCTACTCTCTCCTTCCATCAAACTCACTTTCTTCTGGTCTGTTTCATGCAGTGCAGCTGGCTCTTCCAGGACTCCAGCAAGGAAGAGGCTGGGGCTGGGGGCCAGGTGGGACACAGCAGGAGCAGGACACAGGCAACGCCTTCTCCTGAAGGGGCAGTGTCACTGATAGGAAAATCCTCAGAAAGTACGCTGACAGGAACAGCAGAAGGATTGGACTGGAGCCCATTCAGAAGCCATATGTCAGCCTAATCTTGTTTCGTGGAGGCAGGTGGAGTGCATGAGATTCCGGATCCTAGGCCAGGGACTTTATTGCTCTCTGAGCTACGAAAAGCCTGAACTGTGCCCTCTGCCCCCTGGGGCCTCTGGGGCTGGGTGGAACTCACACTGAGGCCAGCACATGCTGCAGGCTTCGGGGTAGACCAGGAGCCCCACCCACACCCCACACCCCATGCTCAGGGGATCTGCCACTCTGAAGCCCACAGCAAGCAGCCAGGGTCTCCTGGCCTCCCCTTCAGAACCGATGGTTGCAAGCACCCAGGTGCAGAGGCCAAGGGGCCCAGTAAAACACAGTGGAAAGGCAGCAGAGAGAGTCTGCTGAAAACAGGAGGTGTTGAACAACTCTGGATGGGAGTCCTGCCTGGACCTCATGCTTAGTTAATCAGAGGCTGGGCAGTGTGGCCCCCATGGGGTGATTACAAAGGAATCACCAGTGTGAGCTCTCTTCTAGGAGCACTATCTATCCATTGGCAAAAAGAAATCTGGCAGCCAAGCAAGACACTGTGAGTCGATTTCTTTTTAGTTGCATGGCAGCTCCTTCCTCTCTGTATACCTACGTGACAGTGGCTGCTCATAGACCAGTAAGAAAATGCAGAAGGCCCTGGGGAAGCACCTCTCAGAAGGGCCATTTGGCTCATCACGCTGGGGAGTAGCCTTAGTATCTGTAGTGAGGGCAGCCTGGGCAGGGCATGTTGTGAGTCACTCCTGGGCCTGCTGTGCTTAGAGGATGAAGCAGGGGTCATGGTGGCTCCAGAGAGCAAGCAGAAGAAGGGCTTAGAACATGGAGTCAGGCTGTGCTCAGGAACCAGTTCATGGAGCCTTGTGGAGGCAGGCGGTGGGCCTTTTCAGGGAACTGTGGGAGCCTTCAATGTAGGTAGGAACATGGGCAGAGTGCAGCATGGAGGAGGGAAGAAGACATGTGAGTGTGGGGCCTGACTGTGTCCTGTGATTACCAACAGCTTCCTGGTGTTCCGCAAGTTCTGGAACACAACACCAGCATCCTGAGCTCAAAACTAGGCACTGTCAGTGGATAGAAGGGAGTCTGAGCACAGGGAGCCTGAGCTCAGAGCAGACTCTGGAATCTGTGGGTGACTGTGGCTCAGTCAGTGCATCCAGAGGCAGAGAGCGGAGGCCGCATGGGCAGATCCCAGGTCACACGCTGTGGAAGGCACTGCTTCTTTCCCAGCCTGTGTATCACATCTGCCACACAGGAAAACTGAATGGCAGAGCTCAGGTGTACTGGGGTCACCATCGTAAATGTAAGTGCAGCCCAAAGACTTTGTGCTTTTTACCTACATTAGTAAGAGAACATTAATTCATCCTAGTAACCCACCCTATCTAGTCTTTGATTATTCCTTTACTGGGATGAATAATGAGTATGAGCTCAAGTACACAGCACACACACACACACACACACACACACACACACACATACACTTGTAGAATTTGCCTGCCAGTCTTCCCCAATAAAGGACTGTATTAGTCATTCATTTGGAGAAGAAAAAGTAAAAAGGTTCAGAAGAGCAGAGCAAAAGAAGACAGAGGGCTGGTCCATAGGGATGTGAGTGTCTGATACTAGCCTCTGCACACCTGGGAAAGCTGAACACCTGGGAGAGCATATGTGTATTATGTGTGCCCCTCATATACACACCTGGCTCCCACTGGGATGTCAGGCCACTCAGAGAAAATGGTCTGCATTACCCATCACACAGATGAGGAGGCCTCCCTACATCCCCAACTGGTAAAGTCTTAGATCTGAGCCAGCGGTCAGGATTCCTACCCAGTGTTGCTCAAGTCCTTCCCTACCAGAGACATCCCTAAAATTCCCACCTGTTGGACATGGTGTTCCCTGTGGCTAGCAGGGCAACAGTCCACCTCTGCCCACCACAGGGAAAAGACACCTGTATGTTTTAAAGTAAATGAGGCAGAACAAGCCATGAAGTGTGCTGTGGCCATTCAGATGGCCCTGAGTGGGCAGTGGGGACAAGTCGTCTAGTTCTCTTGCCTCCAGGCCAGAAGTCACCTTGGCAAGGAATGGGTGGGAACTCCCAGTGTCCAGTGAGTGCCTGCTTGTTGGTAGGCTAAGCCTGGACTGGCACAAGACTCTCTCTCCCACTACACCTTGGGCTACCAAATAATATCAGAGCTGCAGAAGGCACTGCACTCCTCCAGATGTACACCCAGCTAGATGGGGGTGAGTAACACTGGGCTCACTTTGGAAGGAGTCGTGAGACAGCCCCTAGGTATGGAAGTAATTCACCCAGGGCTGTGTTCTCCAGGAAAGTCCTGGGTACCACTCAGCTCAGCTGGGAGGGTAAGCTCTTACAGCTCATGCAGCAGTAAGAGCCCAGGCTCTGGAGACATTGTATGAGTCACTTCTAGCTTCATGTTTGCAAAAGGTGCCATGTTGGCTGAGTGTTTTGCCTTCTGAGCTTCCATAAAATGGGAAGTGAGTAGGAATAAACCTGCAGGAGCACTGTTTGTCCATGCTTTGTTTATGTCACCAGTGGGGCAATTGGTCCTATCAGAGATGGGTCGGGCAGGTGCAACTCCTGGCTTCTGTCCTTGTACTTGTGAAGGACCATAATGGTATATGTTGTGGTTGGCTCTGTTTTGCATGCAAGAGTGGGAAAGGGGCAGATGGGATCACACAGCTGAAGCACGGGGCTCTATTTGCCATCAAGCTGGGCAGGTATTCTCTGTGATGCCGGCTATCCCTTCTTCAGGGCTGGGCATGGCAGCCTTGTCCTGGGATTCTGCCATGACACACTGGTGTGTGAGCACAGTTTGTGCCAGGTGTCTGCAGGAGGGTGCTGAGAGCTCCCTGTTTTAGCATCTGCATTTATACTGCAGTCTGCACCCCCATGGCAGACACTGTGAGCATGGTCTCCACCGCCCTCACAAGCCTCTCAAGTGCCTCTGAACATCAGAAGAGCTGAACTATCTCCATGGGAGTATAGACTAAGTATAGAAAGGAGCCTCTCCGCCACGTCAGCTTCTTGCATCTCAGTTTAGGATTGCCAGGACTTAAGAGCTTGCAAACCAGCCCACGAGCCAGGGTCAGCAGGGGCAGAGCCTTAATTGCACCCAGGCAGGCTTCTTTGGTTGTGATTTCTGCACCATGTGAAGCAGGGAAACACTTCCCTCTTGGGGAACAGGTGTGAGCATGGACATACACACAGAGATGCCTTAAGTTCCTGGCCACATTTCATAGTCTGATTTATTTGGATGCCTTCAGACTCCAAATTCAGTGCCTCTCTGTCCACATGTATAAGAAGATTTGTGGATTTAAATTCCTCTTCTGAAGCTGAGAATATGAAAACATAGCCAGCTCCTTCTCACGTGACCTTAATCCTGGTTAATTCAGCTCTTCTGGGGCAATTGTCCAGCTACCTCTTCTGAACTGCCATTGGGATTCAAGGGCATCTTTGTTTTGTCTCCTGCATCTCCAGTCAGGGAGCTGGGGTCAGAGGAGGAAGTTGTGTGAGTACTGCAGAGTTCTCCCAGTGGGCCAGATGCTGTGTGTGGGGAGGAGAGGGGTGAGCCCTGGTATAGGATGGAGTTGGGGGATTGAGGACCCCAAATGCTAGGTTCAGACACCTAGACGGAGACAGTCTGCTCTGCAGACTCCATAGGGTGTTGTGCACACCCACCCCCAGTCCAACCTGCATATGCCACTGCAGTCACTGCCATCTGTGTCTCCAGGCTGGCTGTGGCTGGCTCCCTATTGTCCTTGCCCCTAGGCCCAACTCCTAGGCAGTGCTGCGGCCACCCTGAGCGATGCTCTTTCCCTAACAGTGCCTACTGTCCTACCACCAGCTCTGTGCATTTTTCTGGGAGGGGAGTCCCTGCCGTGCTGCCCATGTTGCTCTCCACCCTCCCCATCTGGATCACAGCTCCCCACTCTGAAGCTCCATCTCACTGGGTGCCTGCTCCCCAGAGTTTTTCCTTCAGTGTGCAAACCTGAATCACTAAGGTGGGCAGAGGCTTTGACTCCTTGCGAAGAGATGTGCACACATGAATTGGGATGTGGTATGCTCTGGTTCTGTCCCCATGGCCTTGCTCCCTGGCAGTGAAGACAAGCACATACCAGGCAGTTTCAGTGGTGCATTGCAGGTGTCATTGTGCAACCTAGAAACCAGAAAGAGAGTGCCTCACAGGGGAGCAGGCTTGGTTAACCTTCAGCAAACATCCCAAGTCCCAGGGCGCCCCTCCTCATCTGTTAAATGAAGTGATTGCCCCACATCTGCCACTGGACCTGAGCCTCTTGTTTCATACCCTGCCTTGTCCTGGGGAGCTGTGTCAGATGGTGACAGTGTCTAGGATAACAAAGGCAGGTGCTTTGGTCTACTAGCTAGATCCTGAGTAGGGAGGAAAAAAGGGAGGGCTGTGCCACTGGTCCTGGTCACTAGATTTGGTTTAGAATATCCTGAGAGAATGTCTGTGGGACAACACTAGGGATTCTTCTAATAGCCCAGCTGGAGTAAGAGTGGACTACAGAGGAAGGGTGGGCAGGTCAGAGGAAAGAGGGCTTAGGAGCAGGGGTGGTCAAATGGCAGGAGTAGGGTGTGATCTAGCCTCAGTCAGATTACAGAGCAGCAGGGCAGAGTCCCTGTGGCTCAGGATAACATTGGCTGTAATTTCTGTGGGAAAACCAGGCTGAGGAGGGGGCTGGTGGCCTTCACCAGGGAGCCTCAGGGAGGGGTGCTTTCTAGAGGGACTCCGAGGAGCACAGAGGAGCCTGATGATAGGTGAGCATCTGCAGCAGCTGCCCTCAGGTTTGGGAGGATTCCAGAAACAGTGGCAGCCTGAGGTGGGAGGGAAGACAGGGCTCAGAGGATACAGGGTGCTGATGGACAACAGCATGCTTCCCGTGAGGGTGGGAGACAGGGCTGCCTGAGTGGTATCTCCTTCGAACAGTCTGGACAAACCACACAGCAACACTTCCTTTGGAGTTATGCAACAGACTGCGCAGGGCAGGTTAACCTCCCGGCAGGATGCAACCCAGTCAATGTCCCCAAGGTGAGCAGCGGAGGGGAGTTTAGTGGAAGGGTTACTTGCAGAATCATGGTGCACTGCAGTCCCTGACCATATAAACACTGGGAATGATCCCAACCTTGGGCTGCAGGGATAAGAGTAAAAGACCTGCTGTGACCTCAAGACAAACCAGTGTAGGAGCAAGGACCATTTGGAAAGAGCAACATGCCTCTAGCCTGTGGCTCCACTTGGGCACTGCCTTTACTTCCCTGGTCAAAGCCAGTAGGATTCCAAAGCTCAGTTCTCTGGGCAGCTACCTAGCAGACTGTCACTCATGCAGGAGGAAGTCCCTGGCTCTCCCTGCCGTTCATCGGAAGATCACTGGCCAATTGCCAGTGTTTTGGGGAAAGTAGTTTCCAGGCTTCCAGCCCCTGCCTTACAGAGAGCAGAATGGAAGAGACTGGAGAAAACCTAGACTCCGGTAGATAATGACCAGCACTAGGGATCTTGTGGCAGTGAGGAACAAATGCCCTAAAGGCTTCAGATAAAAACAGAGTTGATCACCAGAAGTTAGGCCTTTGAATAGAAGTTCGGATCATGAGAACTGCAGGCACCTCCCTAGCCAGGACCACAATCTCTGATCTTAACAACCAGTTCTCAGTGTTCTCCTTGAAGGTGTCTTTATGCCTCTTATCTCAAAGATCTGCAGTGTGTGACAGCCGGAGAGCTACACAGATCAGGAGCACAGGCAAGGAACCTGGCCACCCAGCCTCAGCCACTGGAGCCCAGGAGTGTACTGAGGTGTGAGGCAATGAATGAGGCATCATCAGAAGCAGATGCCCTGGGGGGAGCGCTTGTTCTGTCTGCCCAACCAAACCCTGGCCTGGTGTTTCTCAGGAGGCCAATTCTCTGGGTGAGAGATCAGAGCTGCAGTCAGACATACTGCTGCATAACAACAGGTAGGCCATGGGGATTCTTCCTGAAGTATAGTTTCCGGAGCCCAGCTCTTCCTGGAAATCCATGCCAGGCATAGAGCAGGTATACAGGGAATACAGGACAGGAAGAGAAGAAGGAAAGAAGGGAGGCAACCGGGCATAGATCCTAATTCTGGGAAAACATTCTGTATGATACAGAAGAGCTAAGTTCAAGTCCACTCTGTATTTCCTAGTTGTACAGACTCTGGACTTCAGAGCCCTCCTACCTATAAATGTGAACTGAGTCTCTGTTAATGCCAAGCATTTCTGCCCTTAACCTACATGCATTCTTTTGAGGAACTGACATCTTAGCCCTGCTTTGAGGTAAAGACCAGTGATATAGATGGGTTTACCCAGAAGCCCTCAGCTAGGAAGTAGCAGACCCAGCATTCATGCTCAGGACTGACTAACCCCAAGCCCTATGTTCAGTTCGTCACCCATTGTTGGCATGGATTGCAAACTACAAAGAACAATGCAAAGAACAGGATGTCCCCCATCCATCACTGGTTCTCTTCCCTGGAAGGTATAAAGCTTGGGTGTTGCCAGGCAGTGGGTCTGAATTCCAGGCATGTGCAGCAGGAGACTCAAAGTGACCACTCACTGGAACATGGGAAGGAATGGAGACACCTGAGGAAGTGCTTTTAGGGTGGTGCAGGTGGTTGCAAAGGCTGTTAAGAGTCAGTCCAGAGCTCAGCCCTCACTCTTGGTCTTAACCACATCCTGACTTGAGGCCTGGAGGATTCTGGGCCCCTCGCATCCAGAAACCCTTGGCAACCCTGACATCCCTCCTCCTCTTCCCTGAGTGCACCAGAACCCCTTCCCTGCAGGCCCTAGAGATCCTGGCCACTGAAGCAGAAATCAATGAAGGCTCAGCCATCCAGTGCCTGTGAGAGCTAAGACAAGTCCAGTCCTCGAGAACCAACATGATTACCATAACTCTGGCTTGCATTCATTGATTCCTCATTTTGTTTGGCCTGAGGAACTCTGCCAATGAGCATGCCAAGGCTCTGCAGAAAAGTCCAAATCTCAGGGAGTAAGAGCACAAGTCCCTGTGTGGTGCATCTGCTGCGTCCAGGACCTGGACCCAGCTCAGCTCAGCTCAGCTCAGCTCAGCTCAGGATGCTCTGAGCATCCTTCCTTTCAGGCAGCCCTTCACATGAGTGAGCCCCAGTTGTATACTGTAGAGCCTGAGGATCAGTGAAGTGAAGCATTGGCCCCTAGCCCAGAAGACCAGGAAGAGCTTGGGCTTGAGTCCTGATCTTCCTGATACTTTTCATTCCAACAACAGTGGTCTACAAATGATGCATGGGTTCTCTAGCATCTGTTGACCAGGGTGTGGAAACTGGCTTGGGGAAGAGCTGTTCTTCTGTACAGCAGGTGTAAGGACACTCTTCTGGCCAGGTCCTATTAATGCTGCCCCACACTACCCTGTGAAGGCTGTGTGTCCAGAGCCAGCATTCAGAGATATGACACAACTGTCCACTAGGGCTGAGCCTCAAGGGCAGGGAGAGGATGTCCAGTAAGGTCAATATGGTCACTCTGCAGCCTGTTTTCCTTCCCACATAGTTTATACGCACAGGGTGGAGATAGGCTCTGGTCCCCCCAGGCCCCTTCCCCTGTGCATCTGCCAGGCCCCTGACAAGTGCAGGATCCCACTCTAGATTCCATAAATACAGAAGGACAAAGGACACTGTGGCTTCCACATGTGGCTATGGCAGACATGGCATCAGAGAACTCTCCAACCAAGGTCCCTAGAAGCTGGGAATATGTCTTTCTGTAGGCATGGAGAGTGCTCCAGGAAGCCAGGACGAGATGGATGGCCATCCCAGAGAGGAGGGAGAGGAACTGGCACAAGTCCTCAAGTCCAGGCTCCTGCCCACACCAGGCTGCGCTGACTTGTAGGAAGCACAGTCAAGCAGCTCAAAGCATGGCAGCTTTGCACAGCTGGGGAAAACAGAGATGGATGAAGGTGGATGGAGGGCAGATGAGTGTACAAATGGCATTAGAATCACCATATCAGCTGGCACCTAAGTGACCCAAAGGAAACCCCAGAGGGAAGAGCTCCCATTCTCTGCCATTCTCTTCTTTTGAGGCACTGGCCAGTGTGTAAGCTGCACTGGCACCAGACCTTCAGAAACCAAGCAAGAAACAGAGCTGAAAAGCTAAAACTTTAAGCTAGGTCATATCAATGTGCAAGGGACAGGCATTGCAGATGACAGCCATGGGCCTGACTTAGGATTGCTTTGCTCTTCCTGAGACTGCTTCCCCTGACCCTAGGGCCAACCAGAAAGGGACCAGTGTCTGACAGAGAAGGCCCAGGTGCATCCTCCTCCCAGGAGACAAGGGACAGCCCCAAAGAGAGCCTCCACATCTGTGTCACACTCAGTATGGACAGCAGCAGCCACAGCATGTGGTACAACTGGATTCAACAGACAGCAGAAGCCCACATACGCCCAACATGGTCTTTAAAGTTACTGTGATGAATAGTTGCTAGGAGATAGGTGACAAGAGGAAGGTATTTATTGCACAGCCAGAAGTTATACAAAATAATCCAACAGAAGTTGTAGAACTAGAAACTAACACTGAAGCAAAGAATTAAATATGTAAATTCAGTAGATACAGTAGAGAAGAAGAGAGGGTAAATGAGGTGGTTTTCTCTCAAGAGGGTAGAAAGAGAGCAACAATCAACCCAAGGAGATCATAAGAAAAGAAAGAGCAAAGCCAAGGGAAGGATGGATGAAATAGAGCACTTGGGGATTTGCACACAGGAGGCAGGAGCCGGGGCCCAGGGACTGGCTTTGCTCTATCTCTCTTGGAGGAGTCACTTGCCTTCTCCGGGCCTGTTTCCCACTGCAGGAAGACACACATGATGACTACCCACCTTGGCTTGCTGCCTCAGGATTGCAGTGGACAGTTGGGGCCACGCTGGTAGAAGCAGCAGCAGCAGTGGCCCAATCAGCTCACTGGGCCCCTTTCCCAAGGGCTATAGCACCTCAGCTGTTGCAGAGCTGGAGGGCATCCAGCCTGGGTTCCCCATTCCCAGCCAGTGTCAGCCCCTTATTTTCCACAAGCTGGCCTTGGTAGTCATGGTGCTGGGGACTCTTGTTTCCACGTTTCTCCCACCATTCCTATCATGATGAGAGCAAGTCTGCAGGAAAAAATGGGAACTTGTGCCCTCTCTGCCTCCTGTTTGTGTTCGGACATGTTATCTCCTCCTCCACCACACCCTGGGCACATAGCCACCTGGGTTCCATTTCTGAGGGCTTGGCCTGGCTGCCCTGCGCTCTGCAGATTCCCTGGCACTTGAGCAAGCTCTGGGAGACCATGCAGGTCCCACAGGCCTCTTTTCTGCCCTGGAGCCTGGAAGGGGTTGGGAGAGTTTGTTTTCTATTTCACTTTCCCTCAGGCTTTGCAGAAGCACTAACTGATTCCAGTCTGGAGGCTCTGGGAAGTGGGATCCAGGTGCACATCCCACCCTGCGCTCCAGAGGTGCTGCTCCATTCCGCTCCTTGGATGCAGAGAGGAGTCCGTTACAGACCTCTCAGCCTTGGCCTCTGTCCCTGGAGCTCTCCCACCTTCACATCGGCCTGGAGCATTCCTGTCTCCCACCAAGCCAGATTGCTGGAGGAAGAGCTCTCATTCCCGGGGTCTGCTTGTCCTGGACTGAGCATTCATCCTACGCAGGAAGCTTATGTGGACACTGATGCAAGGACAGAGGGGCTTCTGGCCCTGCTTATGCTAAACCCAGATGTCAGGAAACCAGATCAGCCTTTTCCCAGACCTCCAGCATCAGGCTTCTTCCTTTTCTTGAGTTTTAATGCTATTGGAATCTACCCCTGTTCAGTTTTTCTCTCCCCCTACTTTTCTTAGTATATATGTTTGGGATACATGAAACACACATTCAACACCTTAGTGTCTTAAGCCTTCTTATTCCATCCTTCCACCTCCCATCTCTGTCTTCCCCCACCCCCTTCCCATCCCCACATGCTCTATCTCCCTTTCTCATCATTTATCTTTAAATTTTCTCCTCAATTATTTATACTTTGGTTCCTCAGATAAGAGAGAACATGTGATATTTAATCTTCTGTGTCTGATTTAAGAGAAACCTTGGTCCCAACTAAGTTTCCATAGCTTGATGCACTCTGGAGGAGAGCAAGTCCCACTCTGCTCTCCTCCAGGTAGTCCCTGGATCCTGTCTCTGGCACTATACCAGCCCCCGTTCTCCCCAGGCCTTGGGGCCTATACATGCCTCAGAAGCTCTCATTTAGTGCCTCTCATGATCCCAGAGAGCACTGAGGGCCTGGAGTGCCAGGGGATCAGCAGCTCAGCAGGGAATACACTGGATGAACAGGTCCTCCTGAGGGGCTGATAACCTGAGCTCTGCCTGGAATCTTCTAGCTGCATTTGAAGGAAGAGTTTGGAGAGGCCAGGTTGTTCATTCATTGCCACACAGTAGCGAGGAGGGACAGCCTGGTGGGAGTAAGACTCTTCTGGCCCTTGGTCCTGGCTTTCTTGGGCAGATTTGCCCCTGATGGCTGGCCTGCATGCGGTTCCCTTCCTTTCTGTGTCCTTCCGGCCACCAGGAACAGGGCATAGGCTCACAGTGCGGTGAAACAGCGTCTGTCCTCAGGGGACTCCCAGGCTGGGAGGGTAGAGGACTCAGCAGTGCAGGCAGAAGAGCCAGGGCCTCAGTGGATGGGGCAGCCTCAGAAGTGGCACTCGCTGAGCTCTGAGGAATGAGCAAGAGCGTGTGCCAGGTGAGATGGCTTTTCAGGGGGAGGTCATATACCCTGGGCAGGGGCCAAGAGGCAGGAGTGGCTGCCACCTGGGATCACTCATGTTCCCTTTATTTACAAACAGTGTGCTGTACAGAACAAAGAAGATGGAGTGGGTACCTGAAAAGTCATGGAGCAGGGCTGGCTGCAGTCCTGGCTAGGCCAGGTCTTTCCCACCGCCCTTCTGGGCCTTATGCAGCACCACTGTTCTTCTTGTGGGCTAATGCTATATCTGGCACTTTGAAACACCACTTTCAATGTTAGGTGTTTTTCTTTTAGAGATAAGTAACTTCTCCAGACTTCTTCCTGCTGCATGTATAAGCCAACACCCCTTCTTCTCCTTACCATAAAAGCAGAGACAGAAGAAGCAGGTTCTGGCTCCAGGTCTGAGCCAAGTGTCCTTTCTAAAGAGGAAAACAAGCTAGAGCCATAAAGCAAGTGTGGAGATCTTCATCATGTCCCCGTACTCTCCTCCCCTCTGTTCCTCACCATGAAAGACCCTGAAAGAAAGACCCTCACCCACCTGCACACAGGGAGATGATGGCTGGCAGCAAGCAGTCCCTCCATCTCCTCCGAAGTGGAGGGCTCTGATTTTTTCTTACTTGTGCTGCTGGTGGTGGTGAAATTCAGAACAGGGCAGAAACTATAGGAGCCAGAGAAGCAAAGGACCAGGTGTCGTAATCACCCCCACTCTGTACTCAGAGGGTTCCTAATTAACTGGTCACACACTTGTGTGGAATGCTTGACCCTGCTGAGTTCTGGCTGTGCAGATGCCCATGGGGCGTGTGCTTTGCAGCCTTGTAAACAGATCCAAGCACCCCACTGTGTACACACACACACACACACACACTCTGAGGCTCCCCTGAGAGACTTCAGAAGGCACAGGTGGAAGTGTGGAAAGAGAAACACTTCTCTAACCCTTGTTCTCTATTTTCTTTTCTATGCAGATAACAGCCTCTGTGCCTCATCAAGACAGTCACTTAGCTGCCACCTCCCTGGCGACAGCATGGAGCAGTCAAGCATCTAATTAAGGATCATCATACACACTTTCTGGGGTCACCAAGGTGTCTCTGCAGCTCCCAAGACCTTCCTGCCAAGTCCTCACCCCTGAGGGTCCCTGAATTGAATGGGACAGGAAATCACTGTTATTATGTTTAATTAGAATCTCATCTAGAAAAGCGTCATTGACCCTTTCAGGACTGCAGAAGAAGCCGGTTACCTACTATCTTAACAAATCCAGCGCACCACAGATGGCCCTTGTGTGTTGCATGGAGACATCCAGAACACGGGGGCGGCTGCTTCTGCATGGAAATGAAGTTGGTCTAAGCTGCCTTTGAGACTCCTGGTGATCCTCCGCCCCTTCCAGTGCACCTGCCCCTCTAGTGTCTCTACGCGGGGAGCTGGGATCCCCCCCCCACATACTGCTGCTCAGCAGGAAGCGAAGATGATGACCATGCAGAAGAAGGTCCTCAAGGTGCTCACCTTGCTGGTGCTCTTCATCTTCCTCACCTCCTTCATCCTCAACTACTCGCACACGGCAATGCCCGCTGCCTGGTTCCCCAAGCAGATGGTCCTCGAGCTGTCGCAGAACCTCAGGAAGCTGATCAAGTCCCGGCCTTGCACCTGCACACACTGCATCAGCCAGCGCAAGGTCTCAGCTTGGTTCGACAAGCGCTTCAACCAGTCGGTGCAGCCGCTGCTGACGACCCGCAGCGCAGACCTGGAGGAGGATGCATACCAGTGGTGGCTGGTGAGGCTGGTGGCCTGGGCGGGGCTTGGCTGAGCAGGGGTGTTCATGGCAAGTCCCAGGCAGCTTTCAGGCTGTCATCTGTTCCTTCCCTCGACAACTGTGCATTGAGCAGCCACTGTGTGTAACTCAGAGCAAGTGATACTAAATTAGTTTCCTGTGACTACCATAACCAATGGCCACAAGCCAGGTTGCTTAAAAGAACAGAAATCTTTTTCCTCCCACTTCTACAAATTAGAAATCCAAAATTAAGCTGTGGCCAGGGTTGGCTGCTAGTCATACTCGGCATCCCATGACTCAAGCCCGCCACCTCCCTGCGTGTCTTCTCCCCTGTCTCCTGGCACCTCTGGCTTCCCTCCTTCCCTAAGAACACCTGTCTCAGATTAGAGCCCACCTTGAGTCGTGATCTAGACAACCTCAGCAGCCTCCTCTGCAGAGGCACTTTCTCCAGGCAAGGCCATGAGTTTAGCTTCTGGGAATGGCTCCTCGTCAGCTACTACAGACATCAAAATGCAAGGAAGGTTGTGCTCGTGGAATTTTTATTTGGCCAGGTGATACAGACAAGAAACCAGATGTAAATGTCCCTCGGTATCTGGTTCCAGGTTGCTTGGATAGCACAACCCCCACACGCTCAAGTTCCTGATACACACAGTGCAGTATTTATATAGAGCTTATCCTCCTCCTGTCATGTACTTGAAATCATGTCTAAATAACTTAGAGTACCTGGCACAGTATCAGTGCTGAGCAAATGCTGCACTGAGTTGTCCAGGTGAGGATGGCAAGGGAAAAGTTCTGTGTGTGTTTGGGTACAATGTTCTGATAGAAGATGGGTGGGAAACCTGGAGGGCTGAGGTGCACAAGTTGGGCACAGCTGGCAGTGTTCTTGGGATGGCAGAATAAGTTTGGAGAAATGAGAAGTGTGTGGGGTGGCCTTTGTGAGTGAGGTCATTAGGAGGGTGTTGAGCAGATAGAAGCTAAGCTGAGCCCTAAATTCAAAGAAGGGCAGGCAAGGTATTGGACAGGTGTGGAGGCTAATATAGAATGACACCTCAGACTTGACTGGCTCTACTGTGATGCTGTCAGGAGAGAACCCCAGGCAAGGTCTAGGCCTCAGATCCAGAAGCAGATCTGGGTCCCAAAGTGTAGGCTCTGTCCCCGGGAGACAAGATCAGGGCATTAGGGAACATTGTGCAACAGAGTGAGGCACCAGTCCCAGGGCTAATTCTTCTGTCTTCAGTACAAGGACTTCAGTCTGATTCAGTGTCTCACTGTGCCCTGCTCTAGCTCTTGCCAGGCTTTGGTCTACCAGAAAGGAAGGACAGCTTGTGGGCAGGTGGCAGCACCAGAATATACTGTGTCTGCCCTGTCCTGGACCAAACACTACTTCTCCACTTCTGATAGTGTTCCTGGGAATGGGATTGTTGAGTTGTAGGACAGTCCTGGGTCTGCCCTTGTGAGAAGTCACCATGGTCCATTCCCACCCGTGATGGCCAAGGGCTCCATCTTCTCCACTTCCTCCCCAGCACAAGTTCTCTTCCTTCTGTTGTGCAAATCGTGCTGGTGGGTGTGAGGTGTGGTCTGCAGCATGTGGCCCATGCTTCCCTGTGGTGGGCAGCACCAGTCCAGTTTCCATTGTCATGATGAAATACCTGAGGCAGACTACTTTATAAAAAAGTGAACCTTGCCTCTGAAGGTGTGTGGAGGCAAGGCCAGCACCTGGTGATAGCCTTCCTATCGGCAGAGTCCCCAGGAGAAGGGAGCTTCTGTGGTATGGCACAGAAGTGTGTGTGTGTGTGTGTGTACGTACGTGCGTGCACATGTGTGCGCTGCTCTCTGTGTCCTTATAAATCTACCAGTATTCAGTAGGAGAATGGGATGCTGCATCACACATGACCTTTTCTAACCCTAATCCGAGAGCCTGCTCTGAGCATCATAATCAGATTAAGTCTGCACCTTGTTAATGCTTTACAGTAGGGATCAAATTGAACATAGGAGGCCCTGGAATCCCTCAGACCACACCTGAACCATCACACCACTTGTCTCCTGGCCTGGTGCTAAGATAAATTCTGTTTGATTCTAACTAGAGAGCAGAGGGGTCTCCTGAGGAGCCTCCTTCAGGGGGATTCAGATTCCCTTAGTCCCAGGTACAGTGCTCCCTGCATTCAAGGCACTGGCTTTTCAAGGCCTAAGGGCATTGTTGCCACTTCATTCTCTCCCAGCCTCCCCTGCTCCTGGGGCTCGGGTAGCTGATGGGACTCATCCCCTTGTCACATCCCTGCTTCCCAGCTCTTAGGAGCCCGAGAGCTAGAAGCAGTGGCTGTGTTCATGGAGGCACCATTAGTTTACCTCCTGAAAGCCAGGGTTCAGATCCTAATTGAGAGTCCCAGAACCTAGCTGGCTCATTGAAATGCTACAACACCAGGGTATGGATTCTTCCAGATTCTTCCAGAACTTGCCATGGCTAAGGAAGGCTATGCATTCCTCAGGAGCCACTATATAACCTGGGACACTGGGTGGACTGCAATTGCAGGGCAGCAACAGGGTGACCCACCCATCCTGCTTTTAGCACTGACACTCCTGCATCTAGGGTACTCCCTTGGTGTTAGGCAAGCAAGATGTCAGGTCCTGGCAGGAGGTTGTCTAGGGGCCAGGCAGGGAGTTCTGGCTTCACTGACCTTAGCTCTGCTCTTTAGAAAATGCATGGCATTTGCTAGGCAGAGGTCAGAGGTCTCTGTATCCCGAGGATGGTTGATTCTTTAGCTAGGGCTCAGAAATCCAGGGCTACTGAGGAGCAGAAGGTGAGGGCACTGGAAGTGGGTGTAGAGTTGGAGTGCTGCTGCTGCCGGTGAGAGGAGGCTAGCACTGCACCCATCTGCTGCTGGTCCTGTGCAGACACGGATAGTGCTGTGCAGCCCTGACTGGATTTGCAAAGACTCAGGCAGCGCAGTGGGAGTGAGTGGCCTCCCAAATTCTGGCTGTGATCCTCAGGAGTTGGAGGCCTCTCAGAGAGAGAACCCCAAGGGAAGAGCGCTGGGCCGTGCCAGGTGTCAGGGGCCTCTGAAGCCACAGGAGGTAGGCCTTCCCCCCCTTCACATGCCCACCTTCTGTGAGCCCGTGTTCTTGTCTCAAGAAGCTTGTGCAGCTTCCTATACATCGAGGTGCTCTGTGGGCACTTGCAGAGTGAGTGACAAGCCTTTCCTATCTGTCCTTTCCATTTCCTGAGTGGCCCTTGGGCTCCTTCTTCAGGAGGTGGAGCAACTATGTCCAAACCTCTGTACCCAGCCCTACAGAGAAAGACACATGTGAGGCCACAATGACCACAATGCAGGGTCTTGGCTTTGGTGGCTGAGAAGTGGCACCCATCTGCCCAAGGCAGCTCCTCTAAGCCCACCCATCTTCATGTGTCCTGTGCTGTAGAGGCTGCAGCGGGAGAAGAAGCCCAGCAACCTGAGCAGTGTCATCAAGGAGTTGTTCAGCGTGGTGCCAGGGGACGTGGACCCCTTGTTGGACAAGAGATCAGTGGGTTGCCGGCGCTGTGCTGTCGTGGGCAACTCAGGCAATCTGCGGGAGTCCTCTTATGGGCCAGAGATAGACAGCCATGACTTTGTGCTCAGGTGAGTACACGGCCCTCTGCCCAAGCCCTGCTCACCACATCCAGCAGCCTCCGAGCTATGGGAAGCATCCTGGCTCAGGGAGAAGGCCCAGTTTCCAGTCGGGGGGCCTTAGCCATTCATAGGGATGCAGGCTCCTCACTGTGCCCTCTCAGGTTCGGTTTTCCCATCTGTGGGTTCCTGGGTGGGATTGACTAGATGGGCCTCTGTGGAAGCCCAGAAGTCCCCGACGGGCTCAGCATGACATGGGCAGCCTTGGAGTGGGACAGGCTGCTGGAAGCCTCTGATTCTACCTTCTGCATTCCCCCAAGGTGCAGCCTGCGCTCTTACCATGAGGTGTACTTACTCTGCCTCCAAGTACCACAGCATCATGGAAGCCCAGTCTGTCCTGGGTTTCCAACAGCCCTTATCACTCACTCACCTGTGCCTTGGGACAGGGTCACGGACCTGTTGTGCAGACGTAGCACTGGGTGGCCACAGCAATTTCTAGAACAGTCTCTATTTCTCTACCTCTGTAGCTTTATTTGGTGTGACAGAAAGATATGGTGGATGTTTAAATTTTTAAAACTATTATGGCAAATCACACACTGCCATTAATGCCCCCCAGAGCCCTTCTTTTCACTGAAGATGCACAAAGTCGCCTCATCCCTGCTGCTTCCCGAAGCCCCTCTGGAAGGCTTCTCTCAGGTTCTTGTGTGTGTGCTGTGGGGATTGCCTCAACAGCTTGAATTGATCCAAAACATTTGTTACCTTTTGTGGTTGTTTTAACTTGGAAAAAGTCAGAAACTCACAGTGAACTCACCTGGTGAATAAGGTGTACAAGGACATATTGTAATTTATTATTATTATTATTAATTGATACAGGTCTTACTAAGCAGCTCAGACTTGCAGTGATCCTCCCATTCTCAGCCTCTGCAGTGCTGGGATTATAAGTGTGTGCCACCATATGCAGACTTAGTATCTGGCTCAGTGTACCCAAGGGCAGGGCCAGCCTGGCATGTGGTGTCGGGTATTGAACACCAGTCCCTGTGCTTGCCTAAGCAGGCACTTAGTCTGCTGAGCTATCTCTCTGGCCCTATAATGGTATCTGCTGGACAGAAATTGCCATTGACGTGTGATCAACACAATGTGAACAAAAACATAGTGAATGTTTAAATTAAAAAATTTACTATAGTGAAAGAAACATTGCCTTTAATCCCTGTCAAAATACTCCCCCTCGTTTTAATCACACTCATCTCTTCTCCCTTGGCAGGGTTACTTTATTGTAGTAAGTTGCTTTACATGTAAACATGCTCTTCTCCATCCTGCACCACTTGCCATTTATTCCTTGTATCTCTGTCATTATGTCCTGTACACCTCACCTGGCTACTCAGTGTGCATGTGCAGTCAGGGCAGAGTCAGGTTTGAGTCAGACAGGCTCAAGTCCATGGCTGGCACTTGGTGGCCAGCCCATCTGAGCTCAGCTTTTACAACCATTAGAAAACATCTTACAGTAGCTACAGGTGTGCTCCCATAATGGAGATGAGCAGTTCTGGAAAGTGTTTCACTCACTTGAGTCAGGAAAGCAAAAAACCCCAGAGCTGTGGCCTGTGTCTTACCTGCCCTCATGGTGGAACACTGAGGCTGGAGACAAAGGGGCCGCGCCTTGGGTCACAGGCCAACGGCAGCCCTCCAGCACCCTATGATGCCAGGCCATCGGGGGGTATCCCACTGCGTTCTTTCCCCAGGATGAACAAGGCACCTACTGTGGGCTTTGAAGCTGATGTGGGGAGCAAGACCACGCACCATCTGGTGTATCCCGAGAGCTTCCGGGAGCTGGGCGAGAACGTCAACATGATCCTGGTCCCTTTCAAGACCCTCGACTTGCAGTGGGTTGTCAGTGCCACCACCACTGGTACCATCTCCCAGTGAGTCCCCTCCTCCTCCAGCAGCCTCTGCCCTCTCATGCCCCAGTCCTCCTGTGCCTACATCTTCGCTGTCCCGGGCACCAGCCCCACTTGGATACTCATACCCCTCTCTTGTCATATCTACCAAGCCACAGACTTTACCATACTCCTACTAGACTCCAAATGGTCCCCAAATTTGCCTCCCCAAATAATTCCCCTAATTCTCAAGGGGCCCCTGAAATCACGTTGCTTTTTAAAGTGTAAATGGGCTTGGGATGGACTGAGAGGCTGGGGTGCAGTAGCTCTTGGAACCTGAAGTCCAGCCTAACAATTGCTTGAGGTTGACTGACCCTGAGCCAGAGCTTAGATAACCACCTGGGTCCAATCCCTTTCTTCCCAGGGATCTCTCAGAACAGAGTGGTTCCCACAGCCAGCATTTCACAGCCCTCCTGGTGTCAGGCAAGGCCTGCCAGGAGTTTGGGTCCTGGAACTGCATTGGGTTGGGACTTTGGACATGTGCAGGTAGTGAGAGAGCAGCCCAGGCTGAAGGGAAGTGGGCCAAACAGCTGTTCTGGAAGCAGGGCCCCTCCCAGCCTCTCCAGAAAGATGGGTATCAAATCACAGAGAATCCTAGAATGTGTCAAGGTTGCCCTCTGCTGTCTGAAAGGGTGACCACAGGAGGGGCTTGGCTGGGACAGGGAGAAGGTGGATTGAAGAGTGAGGACAGACAGGCAAGGCACTGCCGCCCGGCCCTGGAGGGCCTCACCCTGCCTCATTCCCAGGAGACTTCTCCCTCCCTACCATCTTCTCTTCTCTTGATTACAGCACCTACATCCCGGTCCCCACGAAGATCAAAGTGAAGCAGGACAAGGTGCGTAGGGGCTCCATAAGGCAGGGTGTGAGCCCACTGGGACTTCTTCCCTGAGAAGAGGTCAGCGGTGGAAGAGGTCTTCAGGTGGGGAGGGTGCGTGTTGCAGGCAGGAGACCCTCAGCCCCCCCAGGCGTGCTGCCCCAGCCACTGGGGTGCTGCCCAGCAGCCTGAGCTTCCTGTACCTAGCAGGTGCTGCAGATCCTTGACTGCTCCTGGGTGAGGGAGGGGAGTGGGCACCAGTGTCTGGCGATTTGGGGGAGAAATGATTCCCACAAGTGACCACTTCTAGGCAAAGCAAGTGGCTATGCATTGTGTGTGTGTGTG